>BPTQ01000008.1:311744757-311835430 GCA_019973895.1 Chrysanthemum seticuspe
TGTTGATAGGTTGACTTGAGATGACAATGACGTCATCATCATCATCATCATCATCATCATCATCATCACTTGAGATGACAATGACGTCATCCCAATTCCAGTTAATCAAATGCGGATTATAAAACGGAACATGATGTGGAGGAGGGGGAGGTGGATCAAGCTGTAATAAAAAACAAACAAGATGTGTCAATGGACATTACAAAGAGAGTATCAAGTGCGTAAGATCATAAAAAAAAAATCGATTGCTAACCTCAAGATCATCATCAACATTTCTTTCATTTTGCAACTCCATTTTTTTTTTTCTTTTTTCTGTAAATTCGTGTAGCATCAACTCTCATGAGGGTTGTTTATATAGGCAAAACTTATTTACATTTTGAAATTTGAAAATTCCCGCTTTTAGTTTGTGTAAATTGGTGTAGTATCAATTGTTTTAACACAAAAAATACTTTCCATGCACAATATCAAGAATACTTTCCATGCACAAATATTTGACTATTTCATGCAAAATCTCAAGAATCCTGTGTTGTATGTGGTGTACGTAATACTCAAAAGAGATTTGACTATTTCAAGTTTCAATTTTTCAAAAGAGGTGTACGTAATCCTGTGTTCCATGCACAAAAGAGGTTTGACTATTTCAAGTTTCAATTTTTCAAGTTTCAATTTTTCACATTTCCTCTTGAGGGTTTTTCCATTTTAGATAGTAGAGATAACTACTCTATCCGTCTCAAAATAATTGTCATCTTAAAAAAAAAAAAAAAAAAAAAAAAAAAAAAAAATTAAGGAAAACATAATTATTATCGACTTCTTAATTTTTATAAAATAACTGTTTTACTTTTAACTAACTAATTAATCTTTTTTTAAAAGTAATAGTTGGATACCCGCGCACAGCGACGGCGATAAGTATAGTTATAGGTGTTTGCTTACCCGCTTAGTGAATTCGTTTCACAACACTTCGAATGTATATTTGTTAGTTCTATGTGTTTGCTTGGGTTTCCCGTAGCTTTCCCTTGACATCATTATTCCTGCATATATAAAGACCCTCGTAATCTCTTACCCATCAAACACTCTCCCCAAAAGTATATTATTTTTACGAATCAGGATTGTATTGATTGAAATAAACATTAAAGTTGTAAAAAATTGAAACAAAATAAAATTAACCCAATAAAAATGTAAAATCTGAAAACTCATAAAAATATATCAAAATGAATATTGAATTAATAAACATTAAATTTTTAAATGGTGAAATTAGATTATAAAAAAAATAAATAGGTAAAAAGATATTTTAGTTTGAAAATAAAGGTGAATTTTTTTGTTAAAAAGTGACGCATGTCACCCTATTATTTGAGCTCCTTATCTTAATTTTTGGTTAATAATTAAACTTGGAGTTAGGTTTTGCTGGTTTTTTTAGAAAGACAACATATATTAACGGACCAAACAATGACAAATTACATAAAAAAAAAATAACATCCCATCACCTCAACATGCTAATTAAAAAAAATAAAACCCAAGAAAAAAACACAACAAATAACAAAACTAGAATGAAAGCTGACATGGAACCAAAATTAGAACATGGAAACACTTATCCAACCCATGACCTGACAATTCCAAACGCTATACTCACCACTATTGACCCACCCCAACTATAATAATATATAGCCAAGAAGAGACAAATGGGGAGACCTACTACTGATGCAACTATCTTGATAAAGCTATTATATCTTTCACACGAAGCAAGCCAAAACAAGATACCCACGGACAAAAACTAAATATGCAGACCCATGTAGTGTAGACCCACTGCACACTAGAATAATCATAAACTACCCACTACACTACACACATTTTAGGTTTTGTTTATCCATACATTATAATATATTATAGATATAGATGTAGCATTAGTTTCAATGATAAACTTAATCAAAATTCTTTATTTATTTTTAACTGTGGACAATTAAATTGATACATTTCAATTTGGGACGGAGGGAGTATTAGCTAAAAAGTTGACCATGGGATATTAATTTGTACCCAGTTTTAATTGGGTTCGACTTAAAAACGTAATATAGCGGGAAACGCAAACTAAATAAGCGAAAATTCGAAACCCGGACCGAATCATCAGTGGACACCTCCAGAAGTGCCAGTAACAACGTTATTACTTAGCTCAAAATAGAATGCCAGCCACCAAACGTTTGTTATCCTTTAATTTGTTAAGAAATTATAAGATCACGTCACACCATATCTGTACTTTTATAATTTGTATTTTGAAAGAACATACTAGTAATATATTAAGAGGTAAGTAATGTAATAAGAGTTTTGTTAAATGTGGCATTAATGGTTATGTTTAATAAATAAAAATGTGCATAATTTGTGATACATAAAATCGGTTGAGAGTGTTTAAGTCCAAAGATAGAGAGTTATTGTTTAAGATAAAAACAATTGATTTATGTTTGAATACCTTAAAAATGGCCCTTACAGCTATATTTAGCAATTTTCATATAATAAATTTGCCATATTTTCTTTAGAAAAATAACCAAGAAAAAACTAACTGTTTATGGACCCCTTATCTTAAAAGAACCTCTATTATCTTAAAAAAGATTTCAAAAACCCCTCATACTCCCACCTTTTTCCATCATAACTAACTAGCCACCTTAAGTAAAAACATTAAGTGAAATGTGAAAGTTGAAAGCTTCAAAACACATTTTAGAATATTGCGAAGTTGACATAGTTCGCTTATAAGTTGTGATTATCATGGCTAGTTTTCAAAATAGTTATTTCTTGAGGTTATTTTTTTAATTTTAGTTTGTATAAATGGTTACTTGAACTCTTTTTCCATATATTAATGCTAGCAGGGTACCCGCGCCGGTACCCGCGCGATGCGGCGGCGGGTACCCTATTACTAAATTTTTTGGCAAACAAATCTTATTTTGTTTTGGGCTGCTGGATTCAGATTTATGTTTTGGAAGTTTAATTAGATTGTACATTGTGGTTAAATAGTTGTATATTTTGGTGAAGGGGTGAACTAAATTGTGTATTAATTGTATGTGTTGAATAGTGTTTTTGTTGTTCTTTTATTTGTGCTTTAACTACTTGTAAATTATGTATTTTCACATGTATTTTTGAATGAATGGGTGTTTTTAATAGTGTATTAATTGTAATATATGAGTAGTGTGTTTTTCGTTTTATATGTGCTTTAGATACTTGTAAATAGTGCTTTCAATATTGTATTTGCTTAAAATTTTATATATGAAAATCTTAAAATAATTAATATGAGAGAAGTGCATTCATCTGTTATAAGTAGTATAGATAGATTTGAAAATCAAGCACGAAGAAGTTTTCATCTCCGTTTAGAGTTTATTTGCACGACTGCACCCTTTTGTTGTTTGTTTCCTTTATTGGCCTAGTGAGCTTTTGGTGTTAACGAAATGGGAAAATAATTTAAATAATTACGTTTTATACTCAAAAGTAAACACTGGAAGATGTAATCACTCATTTAGCAAGAAGAAAACCAAAAATAGGAATCATTTGCGACCTCTCTTTTAACCCCTAAAAATCCACATTTGAACCCATTTCAACATTAACTAGACCTCTTTTTTTTTAAAATAACATGTTTCTTGTCTCATTCTTTTATCATTTTGATTTTAAGTAATTGGGAAATCAAAATAAAATCAAAAGTAAATCGTAAAAAAATGTTCCTCGATGGTACATTAGTCATTTCGCATGCCTTTTAACCATGACTAATGGGGATTTTTAACGACCGTTAACAAAAGGGGCATTATTCGCATGAAAATGAAAACTACGAGGACATTTTTTGCAATTTTAAGTATTGAGGAACACATAGTAATTTTTTAATTTAATTTTGCAAGATATACGACTTTAATTATCTTTCTACTTTTTTAAAAAGGAATGATATTGTTTTCATTTTCTTTATACGCCATCGAGGCTAACATGGTTTTGGAATCAAACAACGCCCAACAACTAAAATCATGTAATATAGTTTTAATATATATAATTTGGTGATACTTGATTTTGCTTGATTCCTTGATCAAAAATAAAAAATACAAAAAGATAGTAATAAAGAATGAGTTGTATCCCACTGTAGCTACAAAGTAGAGCTAATACTAAGGCTAGGCTGCCCTCAGTAGACAACCACGATCGATAAAGGCGATAGATTAGAAGTCGATTGGCCTTCTGTGCCAAATCGATCGTTGGTGATTTCCTTCCCAACTTGGTCATGTGTGCGATCGACATAAACAAGGAAATTAAATGTATTAAACCGTTGTATTAAATGTATACTTTTTACTGGGGCACCCAATCGCCTGAAGGTCGCTGGAAAGAGAAAGCTGACGTGGCAGAGAAAATGGAAGGAATTGACCCTCCTTACTGGGGGCAGCCTAATATAACAAGCCTGCAAGGTTATATTTTTTGAGCAATTCATTATTTTATCTAAGACTAAGGGTGCGTTTGGTATGCTGTAATGAATGACAATGAGTATATATTTGATAGTAGTTGTGGGTCCCTCATCAATGAAAGATCAATTCCTACCTCTTTATATGTGTATGGAGTATGGATTATATTTACCATTTGTTGGAATCACTCCTAAACTATATTTCAAGTGTTTGTAATTAACATGTAATAGGTTGCTTAATTAGGCTTTTATGTTAGTATTAAAGGCAAGGCTTATGTAGAAAGCCCATAAACCTTGGCCCATATCCAATAAGGAAGGAAGGGACTAGAAGTGTTGCCCTAGCTCCCTTCCCCTATAAATACCTTTATAAACCTTCATTTGAAGGTTGGTTGTTCATCTCATTCAAATCCTACGCATAACTCTTCATATATCATTTGTGTTTTGTGTGTTTTGTTCAACCAATCTTTCTTATCTCTATTTCTTTACATATTGATGCTTGTGTTGCAAACATGGGAACCTAACAGTGGTATCATTCGCCAAATAGTTGGGTGAAACGTTTCTTGTGTTTGAAGTTTTATTGTATACGCGTAAGTTTCGGTACCAAAACATTCATACGCTTTAAAAACTTAATTTTTACACTTTAAAACTCAAGATTCTTGTACTTTAAAGGTTATTTGGTGATAAAGTTTAAGTTTTTGGCATAAAGTTTGAAACTTTACGTGTGTTTCATTGTTTTTGAGCTTGGTTTCATTCGTGTAGTCATTTCTACGCGTAAGGTGAAAACGAGTTTTGGATCATCAAGTTTCACACTTTTGTGTTATTTTGGTGATATTGAAGCTTTTTCATCATAAAAATCTGGTTTAAAAACACTTTTGGGCATAAAATCTTGGTGAAAGTTGGTACTTTCTACGCATAGTAAAACCCTAGTTTTACTCGTAAGCATTCAAAATCTACGCGTAAGCTCATCTTCATTTGATCTTCAGTGCTGCTGGTTTACTCAGTGTTTTCTTGCTTGGATAATCTTGAAAACACTTCGAATTTGGATATCTTTGATGAGTATGTAAATACTCATCATTTTTGTACTGTTAAAACTGCAAAAACATCTGAAAACACTCAGAAATGCATCAAAATGATAAAAATATCACAAATAAGTGTTTTATATGTTTTAAATGCAAAAACATCAAAATCTGATGAAAAACGTATCAAGTTTGCATAATTGGCAGTTTTAGTCCCCCAATTTTCAAAAGTTGTCAAAAACAGTCCCTGGTAAAACCAAATAAAGAAAAATATCATTTTAAGTCCTTAGGGATTCAAAAGTTATCAAAATTGGTCTTTGAGATTCAAATTTACAAAAATACAACTTTAGCCCCTGGACTTTGAAAATTGTCAAGTTTAGTCCTTTGAAAATGAGAAAATGGCAATTTTGGTCCTTGCACTATTAAAGGTTGTCAATTTTAGTCCTTATGGTAACTTTGTGAAATTGGCAGTTTGGTCCTTAAAGTTTTCAGAAATTACACTTTGGTCCTTGTCTAAACTAAGCCTAAACCTTGTCAATATCCAAATTGACCCCTGCCTAAACCCTTTTTGACCCCTGCCACCCTTACCTCTTGACCCCCTTGTCATTACTGCTTTTGGACTACCAGGTCAAAATAAGTCAAACCAGATAAAACCCGCCACCACCTGTCCTGTACACTCATCTTCCACCTCATGCTTGTCTTCCCCGACCAAGCCCTGCAACACTCCACCCCTTGCCATCCCATCACCTGTTTTCCACTCCCTCATCATCACCACCCCACCAGTGCCTGTTTTCAAACCCCACAGGTTGAAAATAACACTTCCCGCCAAAATTAGAAAAACATGAAAAACACTATAAACTCATTCATTGGTTGAATTGGGAGGTGGGATTGCATCAGAAGGCCACGTGGAGCTAAATTGAAGCATAAAAGAGGAGGAAGAGTCAACATAGAAGTAGTAGTTAATTTTCAATTTTACTTGTATGTCGTTTTTTTCTTTAAATGTTTTAATTAGCTCAAAAGTCTGTAAGATCAAGTTGTATTGTATTAAGATTAAACCTTTTAATCATTATAACTTAGTTTCAAAGCTTAATTCTGTGGTTCCTTTACATTTCAAGTTTTTGAGCTTACTGTTAAAAATCTCCAATTCAAACTCTTGTTAATAAGCTTCAACAAGCTTATTTAAATAGTTAAACAAGTTTACTTAAGCTACTATAGCTTTTTGATAAACTTAGAATTCATTTTCAAGCAACTTTGGAATATGGTCAACAAAAGTCAAAGAAAATGCAAAATTGATGCAGAAGGTGTAAAAGTTGATGCAGGCATGAGAATGGGGTGAATTACAGTTATATGGGTTGATTTGATAGGTTAGTGGTACTTGTTTCACAGGTTGCAAGCCAAAGTGGTTTTAAACTTTAGTAAGTGATTTTTAAGTCTTTTAGCATAATCTCCATTTATAGTTATAATCTGTTAAATCATGTTCAAATAGTAGTAATTAGGATAAATAAGGTCAAATTAATCAATGGCTTGTGCTAGTTCATAAGTTTGCTCAGTTTAGCTTCTTATCAGTGAAGAAAAGTGGTGTTTGGTTTTGCTGAACAATCTGTCTCAAAGGTTTAATCAGTGTTCAATATATGTTGGTTCATGCTAGTTTAGTCCATGTATACTCAATTGAGTCATTAAATTGACCTTGTAATCACAAAAGTCAACATTCCATTAAATCATCCTCAACTGCTCATTTGTTGTGGTTTTGGAATTGAAATCTCTTGAGTTGTATTTAAATTACATAGACAAACCTTGAATCAGTGTAATTTTATCATTAAGCAACAATATCTGTCCACAAATTTGATCCAAAGTTCAAGAAAGTCAAATTTCTCAAATGTTTCAAAAGTCAAATTTTCCAAATACCCATTTTTGAATAAAACTTGGAATTTCATTGGGTGTTCAATAGTGAATTTCAGTTTAAAAGCTTTTAGGGTATCAATATTTAGTTGCTTAACAAAAATATAAAAATACTAGATCATCTTAAATCAGCTTGTAGAGTGCTTATTTTTCAACTTGATTTGGACACCATGTCTGAGATAGTGCCCTGTGCACAGGATTGGTACCCAACTTCATAAGCTCTCAAAAAGCTTATTAGCTAGCTTAATTCTGTGAAACTTAGCTTTTTGAGAAGCCAACCTAGCTGTCTCAAAGTTCCAAGTATCATTTTTCCATTTTGAGCTTATTTGTTAGGCCTGCAATTGCTTATTAAATCTGTCCATTTTTACTAAGTGTATCAGTTGGTCAGTGTTCATCAGATTTCTAAAAGCTTCTCAAGAGCTTATTTGTGAAAGCCAGTCCTTGTACATTAGCTTTTTGGAAAGCTTACTTGGTCAACTTGATAAGTCCAGTATTCATTTTCAAATTTAAGTTCATTTAAGTGCTTATAAATAAGTTAGAAGGTGACTAGTTATTCTAAACAGTAAACTGTGTATAACAGTTTAAATTAAGTGCTTATTTTGAAATTTGTAGTGCTTATTTCTTAGTTCTTGTGCTTTTCTCAGTTTTCATTCTAGCTTATAATCCTTTGTTTGGCCTATCTCAGTTAACCTTTTGCTTATGTTTTAACTTATTAGCCATTTTAACTAAACTCAGTGCTTATTTCCATTTTCATTAGTAATCTGTGACAAAATCTTGGCTTAGTTTAGTGCTTATCAGTGGTTTTGAGAAAAAGTTGCAGTTGAGAAATATGCTTATTTTCTAGTGCTTAATGAGTTTGTAAAAGAAAAAGTTAAAAAAAAATAGTTTACAAAAAGTGCCACTGCTGGGATTTGATCTCTGGCCACCCAGCTCACCACACACACTCCTTACCAACGCGCCCTTGGGTCTTTCTCGTTAAAAGCTTACACAACATATCTCTTATATACGTTTTGTCCCTTTTAGCTTAAACGAGATTTTTAGCTTATTTCTAGCTTATCCAAAGTAGCTTTTTCCAATTTAGTATTTTTATTAAATCTGTATTAGTATTAAGTATTTTCTGTAAAAAGTTGAGATTTTTCTAATTAGTTTTAATATTTTTAATCAATTAATTAGTGTTTTATAGTAATTAAATCATAATAAAAAATATAAAAGTCAAAAAAATACAAATCTTTTTTCTAAAATTTTCTTTTGTCATATAGTACGTAAGAAAATTAGTTTTACACTCGTAGGCCTTTTATTTCATAAATTTTACGTTTTTGCTTGCGCTCCAGCGTAATTTTTAAACGTAACGCTCGTTTTAGTTTTAAGTAACGTTTTTAAATAATTTGAGTTTACGTTTTAGTTAAAATAGTTTATTTAAGATATTTTATTTCATAAAATCACAAAAACATCATTGTAAAAATTAGTGATAGCGTTTATTTAATAGATTTTAACTTTTTAATTTTCTTAATTTGCATTTAAGTCGCTATAATTTGCAAATCTTTTCTTTAGGTAATTTTCCATCGATATCCTTACTGATCACTATCCTTAGTGATTATTCGACATCTGATTGTGTTAAACACCAGTCAACCTCCGTGGGACATAACGACCCGGGAATCCACTGTATTCCTCTGATCTAAATTGCATTTGTGTTTAAGCTGTTTTAAGTCTGTTTAGACTTGACGGTTTTGCACCGATCAATCTTTTACACTGGAATAAGTGTAAAGGATTTTTGGGCAAAACCCTAGTTTTACGTCTAAGCTAATCACTTACGCGTAGAATTCTTTACGCCTAAGCATTTTCTTACGCCTAAGCCTAGTCTTACGCATAAGCATTCTACTACTAAGTATTTGGTTTACGCCTAAGCTAAGTGTTTCTCAAGTCTACGCGTAAGCTATTCCTACGCGTAAGCTTTATTGTTACGCGTAAGGTGGTGTTTTTTTACGCATAAGGTATTTTCTTTGCATAAGCTGGTTTTCTACGCATAAGGATACTTCATCAACAAAGTTTCATTCGACTACAAAGATCCATCATCAACACAAGTTTCAAGATGTCTCAACTACCATACTCTAGCTACTTTCCTCATGTGTATCCTCAACAACAACTCTATCAACAACAACAATTCTATCAACAACAACAACAACAACAACCTCAACAAAAATTTCCTCAAGGAGCAATTCAACCACAAATGATTCAACCACCCCTAGTCTTCAAGTACAACCTTACACAAACTTTCAAAATCAGCATCCATCCAAGTATGCTATGAAGGAATCGTCTTGGTTTGTAAAGATGTGTGAAGCTTTAAGTAGCCAACAATCCATTCATGAGGCTGGATCACTTGATAGACCTCCAATGCTCACTCCCGGAAACTACAATCAATGGGTGATAAGGTTCTTTAGGTTTTGTGATCTAAAGAAGCCACATGGAAAGTTCTTGAAGAAGGTCATCCTTGAAGGTCCATTTCAGATGCCTACTATCATTGTACCCGGAGATCCGAATGCTAATCCACCAAGAGATGATATCACCAACGTTGTCGGTCTTAATGAACTCACTACTGACCAACTTCTACACATGGAAGCCGATGAACTTGCAATGAAATATATCCTTTTAAGATTACCCAATCCAATACTTTGTAGTGTTGATGCTCAGAAGACTGCTAAAACAATGTGGGAGCATATTCATCTTTTAAGGGAAGGCACTGAACTCAATCAAGAAGACATGGAATCCAAAATATACTTAGCATATGAACACTTCATGATTGAACCAGGGGAAACATTAGAGTCATATCATCATCGATTCTCAGACATCATCAATGACTTGGAAAAACATAACATCATTATGCCAAGAATTGCAGTCAACACTAAGTTCCTTAGTAGTCTTGGTCCTGATTGGGAAAAGTATGTCATTTTCATCCGTCAAGCAAACAATCTTCATCATGCTACATACGGATTGTTGTACGACTATTTGAAGCCCCACCAAAAGGAAGTTGACAAAGAACGGATTATCCGTGGAGTCCATGCTTCGCCTTCACTTCCGGATAATCAAGCTCTAGCTTTGTGGGCTCAAACGTGTTATCCTCAATTCCCTACTTTGCAAACTGTCTTCACAAATCCTCCACAACCATCTGTTACAATTACACCATATGATCCGTCACAACAACAATCTCTAGAAACTCAATTGGTTCCATACAACAACAACAATGATCAAGCACTTTACAGTGAATCTAATGAGGATGCAGAAGCTTTCGATGCATTGCAACAAAGGTTTGTCATGATTGCTAGAGCCTTCGGCCGATATTCCAACAAATCCAACAATCGCATTCGTACCTCATCAAACACAAGGAATCAGGCTGTTGTTAACAATGAGCGTGTTGAAGTTCAGAATCATGGTAATGTTCGTCAGATGGGTAGTGGTCAAGGGTTTAATGCTAATGGAAGGAATAACATGGGTGCTCCACAACAACGAGCTCAAGTGGTTGATCAGGGAAATGCTCAGACTGGGGTTAATGGTCTTCGTTGTTATAACTGTAATGAGAAGGGTCATCTGGCTAATGCATGCCCAAAGTCGAGGACAAGAGGCCTCGCTTATCACAAAGAGGCTTTACTCTTGGCTTTCAAGGATGAAGCTGGTGGAACTCTTACCAACAAGGAACAGAGCTTCATGGCAAATGCAGATTCTGATGATGACATGGAGGACTTGCAGGCTAATGCACAGTGGAATAATAATTGACACAATCAAAGTTACCAACAAGGTTTTTCTGATAAAACAATGATCCTCTATGGATCTCTATTACTCTCTCTAAAGATGTTTTTCCTGGAGTGTTTGTTCAAGAGTTCTCTAATACAAAAGCCATATGTTCCTCTTATACACAAGGAACCATAAATGGACAATAAAATATAAAATAAATGCATATAACTACCTAAAATAGCTCATGCAAATCCTAACAAACTAATACGGAATAACTATATCCGAAGTAATACAATATCAGCAGGAACCATGTCATCAGCGGAAACCATCAATAGCTTCAGTAGGAACCTGTTAGTAGAACTTCATAAGTAGGAACTTCTAAAATTCCCAACAGTAAACATGCAAGAACTCCACATGAGTGACACAGGCCCAGTGTATGACACTGACGGCTTGTCTCAGGTACCAGATCAAACTATACTCATTATTGATCTGATATCTCCGCCAACATCTGCATCCGAAGAGGATCAGAGTGTTCAACATGAGCCGTCTACATCTCATTCCGATGATAATCAAATAGATCCCGTAGTTACATTTGACGATCAAGATGACCTTATGGTTACCATCGATAATCAAGTTGACTCCGTGGTTATACTTGAGGATCTGAATAATGATCATATTGAGACTCACGTTGAACAAGCTGAACTTTTGTCTAATCCAGATATTGAGCTCATGACCTTAATTAAGGACCAAAAATCTCGAATGGAAAAATGCCTTGACATCAATCAGCAATTAAAGGATAAAAATGCACTGCTGACTAAGGATAATGAATGCTTAAAATTCCAACTCAACATTTTTCAAACAAAAGAAAAATGTGAAAAAGGT
The DNA here is from genome assembly GCA_019973895.1 of Chrysanthemum seticuspe. Classification (NCBI taxonomy): domain Eukaryota; kingdom Viridiplantae; phylum Streptophyta; class Magnoliopsida; order Asterales; family Asteraceae; genus Chrysanthemum; species Chrysanthemum seticuspe. Next base: position 311,756,680 of record BPTQ01000008.1, read on the forward strand.
TTTGAAGTCGCATTTGCTAAATCGTACCAAAATGAAAAATCTTTGGAAAAACAGATATGTGATCTCGTTGCATCCAAGAATGCTTTGTTGTCTCAAATAGAACAACTGAAATATGATCATAAACAACAACTTAACGCTCTCACTTTGAAAACTCAAAAAGCCAAGTCTGAGTTGTTAACTTGTCAAAAACAGTTTTGCGAGTACAAAAAGCATTCAAGGAAACAAATAGATGACTATCTTGAAGAAATTGTCGACTTACAAAACAAAATCAAAGAGTTTCGAAATGTTGTTTATAAACATGGTGAGTCAATCATAACTATTCAAAAGTTTACTTTCAAACCAAATCCAAATGGATATGGACCGAATCTTGCTGATTACAAACCAAAGTTTTCACATAGAGCATTCAAACCAAATCCTCAAGTTTACAGTGCAGAATATAGAATTGATGATTCCATTATGAGTGTTGTTGAATATAATCGCATGGAGGAATTAGATGCAGAAGACGAGAGTCGGTCAAAATTAGAAAATGTTGTTTATAACAAACCATTTAATTCAAAAGCCATAACTTTCGTCGCACAACAGGATAATTCTAACACACCTTGGGTTATCACGCCTATTTCTGAGTCTTCTAAAGTTGGTCCCCAACCCAATACTGCACAAATTAATGGTCCTTTACCTTCACTCAGTGAAGTAAAAACAGTACCCGAATGTTGTCAAATTCTTAAATATTTTGAAACATTCCTATCGGACATCAAACTTTTGGAACGTGAAATTGAAATCAATTCTGAAATAAAAGTTGAACATTTTCAATTGCCTCATGCGCTAGAACAAAGAGATATTTTTCAGAAAAGAATTTTATCTCATGTCCGAAATTTGAAAATTTGTGCAATATATTGGGAAAGGGATTTTCACAAAGAGCTTGGAATTATGAAAACAGTTTTCGAGAAAACAGAAACATCGATTTCAAATACAAAACGTAAAAAGAAACTGTTAAGAAAAGATGTTGATCGACTCTTGGAAGATGTAATCTGTGCTGATACCATTAATGTTGTGTTATTACATTATGTTGCATATGCATTTGATTATATCACTGCTGATTGTGTTGAAAATGTTGAGAATACCAATCATGTGTCACAAATCAAGTCTTTAAAAGTTGAAAATGAGCGTTTGTTAAACGAGCTTTCAAATGCAAAACGTCGTCTTCAATGGTGTCAAAAAGATTGTCAAAATCGATAACTCGTTTTACAAAACAAAATCAACCAGTTGCATACCAAAACTCTTAATCCAAAACTTGAGCAACTGGATGATGAAAACGTGTCTTTAAAGTGTCAAATTTCAAAATATGAACAAGAAATTTCTAAAGTTAAAAAGGAATATGGTGTCATATTTGATTTACTCAAAAAGACTCGTGCTCAAGCATCAAAAGATCTTGATGGTCATCTTGCATATACCAAAGATGTTTTACGACAAAATGGAAACACTCGTTCTGAAAATCAAGATTTGTTACACACTATCCATGATCTAAAAGCAGAGTTGGTGAAATTTAAACAAGATAGATAGGAATAGTAACACAAACATAATTGCACCAGGAATTCTTAGACTTCCTAATGACACATCACAAGAAACTAATGTGCTTCCCTCTACTGAAACAGGAACCGTTGCCTATTTTCTCAACGCTAGCACTTCACAGCTTAAGAGCACCGCAAGGAAGAATAGGAAGTTGCGATGTAAGAAAAGAACAATAAAGACCTCTGAAGTAGAAGAACACCTTAGGACTTTGAACAAGACTCAAGTTGCACCCACTTTAGACATTGCGTTAGATAAATGTAATAGAAAAAGTGATGTAACAAATGCTGAACCTTTAAGTACTTTAAATGTTATGTTTGAAGCTTCGTGTGTTGGTTGTCGTAAAAGCATGTTTTCTGGTTGTCATGATAAATGTGTTGCTAATGCTATCTTATCTCGTAAGCGGAATAATAGAAAACGGAATACATCTAGGCCCACTAATGCTTCTAAGTCTGTGCTAGGTAAACCACCCTCTAGTGTTCCGGCTACGATCATTGATGTACCCATAGAACCCCTTCACCTCCTAGGAAGAACTTATCACCTAGTGCATTTACTAAGACAAAAGCTAAGACTAGTTGGAGATGGCAGAAATGGTTAACTTGGCTTTAAATGGATACCTAAAATCATAAACATATGTGTTTCAACTATAACTGCATCGGAACCCTCTAACTCTTCGGGTTCCACATCTACTTCTATTCCATCTGTGTCGTCTGTGTGTAATGCATGTGATACAGATCATCCTCTGGATTGTTCATAGCGGATGTTCCCGACACATGACAGGCAATCTCAAACTGTTATCAAACTTTGTTTCAAAGTTCATTGGCACTGTCAGATTCGGGAATGATCACTTCGCAGCTATCATGGACTACGGAGATTACATCAATGCTAACATCGAAATTAGCAGGGTCTATTATGTGGAAGGTCTCGGTCACAATCTCTTCTCAGTTGGTCAATTTTGTGATGGAAATTTGGAAGTGGCTTTTCGGGAGAAAACTTGTTTCATTCGTGATCTACAAGGAAACGATCTTATGTCTGGTACCCGCACATCAAGTCTTTATACAATCTGAATGCAAGACATGATTGCTTCATCTCCCATCTGTCTACTTTCAAAGGCAACATCTACAAAATCTTGGCTATGGCACCGTCGACTCTCACACTTAAACTTTAAAACCATAACCAATCTTGCACGATACAAACTTGTTGAAGGTCTCCTAAGATTTCGGTATTCTAAAGATCACCTATGCTCAACTTGTGAACAAGGGAAAAGCACTCGTGCTCACTTTCCTTCAAAGGTAGAACACAGCTCACAGCATGTGCTTCATCTTCTTCACATGGATTTGTGTGGCCCGATGCGTGTGCAGACGATTAACGGCAAACGCTACATCTTGGTAATAGTGGATGACTACTCAAGATGGACTTGGGTTTATTTTCTTCGAAGTAAAGATCAAGCTCCACAAATGATCATCACCTTTCTCACAAAAATTCAAGTTCAGCTCCAGAACACAGTAAGACAAATCCGAACAGACAAAGGAACTGAATTTGTGAATCAAACTCTTCGTGCATATTATGAGAAAGTGGGAATTGAGCATCAAACATCCATTGCACGAACACCAGAACAAAATGGAGTTGTTGAAAGACGAAACCGTACGTTATTGGAAGCTGCAAGAACAATGTTAATTAATGCTAAACTTCCAGATTACTTGTGGGCTGAAGCCGTGTCAACTGCATGCTACACTCAGAATCGTTCAATGATTACGAAACGCCACAACAAAACACCTTATGAGCTTATCTACAACCGTAAACCGAATCTCAAACACTTTCATGTATTTGGATCCCTTTATTACCCAAATAATGATCTTGATGACTTTGGTAAACTCAAAGCCAAAGCTGACATTGGAGTCTTTGTTGGATACTGTGAAAATTCTAAGGGTTACCGGATCTGGAATCGTCGTACAAGGGAGATTATGGAAACGATTCATGCAAATTTCGATGAGCTTACAGAAATGGCTTCTGAGCATAACAGCTTGGAACCACGACATAACCGCCTAAACTTCCCCCAAACCCTATCATCAGTTGAACCAAGCCTCCAACTTACTCGTCAACAAATGGAACAGCTCTTTGCTCCTCTGTTTAGTGATGATATTGATTAACGTGCTCCAGATGTATCAAATATTTCCGCTGCTCAACCTGATAATAATCCAATCCCTGATACACCTGCAACAACTACTGTTGAGGAAGCACCACCAATTGATTCTACAACAACAGCCGAACAAACCACATCCAATGACGCTGAACCAGCTGATGATCTTCTGAACAATGAAGTACCCCAACCTGCAGATTATGATCCAAATGCGTTCTTCAATCCGTTTGCAAATGAAACTGTGTCACACCCTCGCCGGAGGCGGAAACACGAGGTGTAACGGAAGGGAACATAAGCACAAGATAATAGAACATACCAACATTAATATTTAAAAGAAAGAGTACACCATTACAATACTAGTTTAGCCGTCATCGGCAAATATATTACAAGTTTAGTTCCCAAAATATTGCGTTCTATTACATAATGATTTATATTGACAAGTGAAAACTTCATTATGCAAGACTTGGTAGAAAAAGCTTACTAACGATCACCTGAAATGCATGAGAGAAAAACGGGTCAACTATGAAAATAGTTGGTGAGTAAACACGCTTAGCAAAACAAGAAAACTAGTAAGAAATATTCAAAGCTTTCGATCAACGAAAATGGTCCGCAAAGCAAAGGCATTGTAAATCCACTCAGTTCCAAGTTCCGCCCATACAAAACTTGCAACCTGTGTGTTCACAACCCACTGCCAAAAGTAGTATGTCTAATAGTCAAGTATAAGCGGTCATAATAGTTCACAATATAGTACCACGAATATAATAATTCAGGGATGCTCCGAACATGGGAGACTTTGCACTGCTCCAACAAGGGAGACTCCTTTGTCACTCGACCACCTAGGCGAGAATTATTGAGAACGCTCCACCAATAAGGCGAGACTTTGCACACTCCACCGATAAGGCGAGATTTATTGAGAACGCTCCACCAATAAGGCGAGACTTTGCACACTCCACCGATAAGGCGAGATTTATTGAGAACGCTCCACCAATAAGGCGAGACTTTATAATGATGCTCCGAACATGGGAGACTTTATAGTGATGCTCCGATCATGGGAGACTTTAGGCCAAGGTCATAACACGTCCGGTTTAATAAGTTCATACAAGTCATAAGTTTGTATTTAAGTTCAAGAGTTCCGTTCAAAAGTTCGTAATTAAGTTCAAAGATTTAAGTCGAGTTCAAAAGTAAGATTCAATTTAATTCAAGTATGATTCATGCATTCAGCCCCAAAATATAGTAAAACGGTAAAAAGGGGATGTGATTACTCACTTGATGAGTAGATGCGATGACAAAAGTGGTTACACCGAAATGTAGCGTGAATCCCGAAACTGACCTATTATGAATGATATGATATGCAATGAGTTGCAATGTAATGTTATGCATGCATTTCGTATGTTATTTATACCATTTGCGAGTTTTGAAAATATTACTTATCGTCGAAAAATACTCTTTTGACGTCTTGACCCTTCAAAAATGACTTTACAAGTATTTACGTCAAAATGTCATCCTACAATGGTTTTATAATGATTTATAGTGAAATTTTCACTTTTCGTAGCAAAACAATGTCGTCGGAATTTTCTTGAAAGTGACAAAAATGGCTCAGAAAAACTAGTCGTAAAATGGTGTACGTCGATCGTTAGAGAACGAACTCAACGGTTTTGGAAAGTTTGTATCGAAATCTAGAAGTTTTAGTTCAGGAGTTTTCGTCATAAAGGTCTCGAACATAAAGATAATAAGGGTTAAAGATGATGATTTTGGCTAATTGTTGTGAAAAAAAATGAGTTTCGGCCAAGTTTAAGCATTCGTAAATAATTTATTACAACTCCGCTATACAAACGGCTTGTCGTTTTAGAAAATATGTTCGGTGATCTCGATTTTACTAGAAGACATTTCGTTCCAAAAAGTTCCACATCATGGTTAAAAACAGCCCTCAACATGGACGTTACAGCCACCGTAACACTTGTATCGTAGAAATAATATAGTTTTTCAGAAAATAATAGTTACGGCAAGTTTATGAAAACGTGTATATCTTTGTCGTTTCAAATCCGTTTTCTACGTATAATACGTCCTTAGCTTCGTATCAAAGTATACTAATATATTTTTGATAAGTCGAAATAATTTGTGAAGCTTAAGGCTCGTTTTTGACCCGGATAAAGTAAAAACAGCAAGCTGAAATTTCTGAAAAGTATATTTTTCGTCGTCAAACTTGTAAAATCCATAACTTCTTCGTTATAACTCCGTTTTAATCCGTTCAAGCGGCCACGGATTCGTTTTAAAGTATATTTTCTAAATATCAAGGCCAAAAAGTCGTGCCTACTGTCGGTTTTTCCAGAAAATTAAAACAAGGACAGAACCTATTTTATAGTTATCGAAAATAGTTTTTCTCGGACAAAACCTATTCTAATCCCTTCAAATCAACTCCAAAACTAATCTAATCCTACCATACACCTTCTTAGGGTGTCATGGGTTCCTAATCACCATCAAGACCAATGAATACCAAGGGGATAATTATAGGATGACCATAATATATATATAACTCTAAAATCAAGTAAAAATGGTATAAATCACATATGTCTTGCATGTTGCTCCAAAAATGAAAAGATACATATGAAATGAAGAGGAAACATGAAAAATGATAGAAACATGCTTACAAGTGAATATGATGAGGTGCAAGTAATAAGGTTAAACCTAAACACTCTTGGTTTTTATTTCAAAACCTTATAAAGAGTATTAACTAGATTGTATAAACACTTGGACTCGAAAATTTTTTGATCCCTTTGAAACTCTCTTGATGGCCGGTTTGGATGAAGAAGAGAAGCAAGGAGAGAACTTGTTTTAACACTAGGTGAATAATTGTGATACTTGAATGAGAAAAAATGAAAGTGTAAGAGTTAAGTAATGTACAATTATAAACAATCAAGAACCTTACCCCAATTAATGCCAACCCTCCCCCAAGGGCCGGTTTTGGGGGATATGTGTCCTCAAATATATATATATATTTTTTTTTTTTTTTTTTTTTTTTTTTTTTTTTTATTTGTATTATGTATAAAATGTGTTGAAAAGTGTAAGTAATTGTGTAGTTAAATATACAAGTAAAGGTAAATGGAAATTTTTAGGTAAAAGAAATTTTTAGTAGATCAAAATAGAATGTAATGAGATAATAAAAATTGTAAAAATACACACCTTGTGAAATTTGAGTGATAAAATAATTGTCGAGTAGTTTTTAAGAAAAACGTCGTAATAATATAACTTTAACGATTTATATACCAAATAAACTCAAAACACTAGGTAAAGTCAAAATATAGTTTTTATAACTAAATGTAAGTATAAAAATATGTCGGGATCATTTTTGAAAGTAACGGATTAAATATTCAAAATAATAATTCATGCGATAACGTTTATTTAAATATAAAAATTACGCGTTAAATGTGAAATGAAATGCCATGAATGAACTAATATGATGCATATTTAATTTAAGAAATGACCGGAAATTGAGAATTGTGACATTCTTCCCATGTCAGCGGAATCATGTCCTCATGATTCGATTAACGATACTATGGTCCGAACCTCAACAAGAGTTCTAAAAGTTCATGCTCGTACGAACAGTCTAAATGATCATAGCAATGCCCATGCGTACAGGTTCCCCATTCAACTAAGTACGTGCCCGTGATTAGATTGGATAGGGTAAACTTGCCCAATATCGAACGTAGCTCTCAAAAGACCTTTAGGTAGTCGATTCTAATTTAATCTCACAACTCATCAAACAAGAACTGTCATGAGATTAAACTAAACCGACTTGAGTAAACTTGTCTCTTAGCTTGATTTTCGCAACTCATCAAACAAGAACTGTCACTAGATCAAGCTAGGAAACAAGTTGTTAGAAAGATAGGAATCAACATCCTTGAATGAAGTCTTTTGAAAGATTCGTTCGATCTTGGATTTGCTTACACCATTCAAATCAAATCAACAAAATATATAACAACTAAGGTCGATATCAATAGGTCTCAAATTAATCAATGACGTGAACGTGGTAAAGATTGGAAGGAAACTATGCACTCAAAATTATGTCGTACAGAAATAAGGTAGTTGTTCAAAGGAATGTACCCGTTATGCGTTGCGGGCTTCCTCGGTACCCAGATAGAATGCTCGACCACGTGCGGGAGGAATTTCAATGTTCTGATCTTGTGGGTCTTCTATTGCCAACGCCAGGTTTGGACGATTACCTCCTTGATTGGGAGTTCTCTTCAGCTTTGGACAGGTATTGCGAAGGTGATCTAGACTTCCACACTCGTAACATGCTTTTCTCTGTCCTTGATTCCCAGTTCTGTTTGAGCAATTTCGCGCGAAGTGGCCCGTCTGTCCACATTTGCCGCACCTTGGGCAGTCTCCTAAGTGATGATAATTACATCGAGTGCACAAAGGATGTGGACCTGCATATCCTTTGCGCTCCTGGGTGGTCGCCCCATAGTTCTGGGTTATTCGCTGTCTCTTGTTTTGCTGATTCTGGTCTCGGTTTCCCTGGTGATCCTCCTGTCGCTTTCGTCCATTGTCATTTGCTTTTGTTAGTTCTCCAGACCTGATCACATCATTTGTCAAGCGATACGCCATACTCACAGCGGCTTGCAGAGTGGTTGGTTTCGACGAAGTGACATCCCTCCTAATTTCTGGTATCAATCCCCATATATACCGGTCAATCAACTTCTCCACAGTGGAAACCATGTGAGGAACCATTCTAGTTAACTCGTGGAACCGGATCGTGTACTTGTCGATCTCTACTCCTACCATCAAGTGGTTCCAAAATTCTTCTTCCAGTTTCTGCACTTCATCTTTTCTGCAGTACTCATCAGTTAGTAGTTTCTTAAATGCTTCCCAAGATAACGCATTTGCAGCCCCTCTTCCTCTAGTCTGTAGTTGGTTGTTCCACCAGGTCAATGCTCGACCCTGTAGTAGACCAGCAGAGAACTCAACCTTGTTTCCTTCAGCACATTTCGTGATACTAAGCTTCGACTCAACATTCTCGAACCAGGTTAGCAGTCCAATGGCACCCTCAGTACCATGAAATTCCATTGGCTTACATGTCATGAAAGTTTTGTAGCTGCATCCTTGACCAGCGTTTGAAGTACCTTCTCCGTTGTTGGTTCGTCTAGCATCGAGATGTGTTATAATTTGGGTGAGTAGATCCGCTATTCCAGCAGCGTTGTTGTCTGGATTGTCATTGTTGTTTGGGTTGCCGTTGTTGTTACCTCCTGAGCGTGTATTTCTTGCAGCCATGATCCTACAGAGGACCAAAACATCGGGTTGAGTAAACGACATTCGAACGAAGTCAGATGAGGTGCAGAACGGTGGTAATGTGTTATAGTGATCGAAACATGACAGGAACAGAGACATGCTATGTCTAACAAGTCGAAAGATGGAAAAGAGAAGATATGAACAAGGTACGGTAATGTAGACGTGAACGTAAAACCATGCTATGCATACCCACCCGACCAATGCAACTTCAGGTGACCAGACTCAAAAGACTCGACTAAACATGATTTAAAACTACTACTCTTATCATTGCATGGTTCTTCATAAATTAGACATAGTTGATCAGGCTATGTATAATTTATGATTAACGATGCAACGATAGGACTAGATGACTCGGATGATGTTCAATGTTTAATAAAAATTTTTTTTTTGGTTATAGCTGTGATTTTTATTTTTGAAAAATCGGCATTCTCTATAACCTTTGTCTCTGATACCAATCTGTCACACCCTCGCCGGAGGCGGAAACACGAGGTGTAACGGAAGGGAACATAAGCACAAGATAATAGAACATACCAACATTAATATTTAAAAGAAAGAGTACACCATTACAATACTAGTTTAGCCGTCATCGGCAAATATATTACAAGTTTAGTTCCCAAAATATTGCGTTCTATTACATAATGATTTATATTGACAAGTGAAAACTTCATTATGCAAGACTTGGTAGAAAAAGCTTACTAACGATCACCTGAAATGCATGAGAGAAAAACGGGTCAACTATGAAAATAGTTGGTGAGTAAACACGCTTAGCAAAACAAGAAAACTAGTAAGAAATATTCAAAGCTTTCGATCAACGAAAATGGTCCGCAAAGCAAAGGCATTGTAAATCCACTCAGTTCCAAGTTCCGCCCATACAAAACTTGCAACCTGTGTGTTCACAACCCACTGCCAAAAGTAGTATGTCTAATAGTCAAGTATAAGCGGTCATAATAGTTCACAATATAGTACCACGAATATAATAATTCAGGGATGCTCCGAACATGGGAGACTTTGCACTGCTCCAACAAGGGAGACTCCTTTGTCACTCGACCACCTAGGCGAGAATTATTGAGAACGCTCCACCAATAAGGCGAGACTTTGCACACTCCACCGATAAGGCGAGATTTATTGAGAACGCTCCACCAATAAGGCGAGACTTTGCACACTCCACCGATAAGGCGAGATTTATTGAGAACGCTCCACCAATAAGGCGAGACTTTATAATGATGCTCCGAACATGGGAGACTTTATAGTGATGCTCCGATCATGGGAGACTTTAGGCCAAGGTCATAACACGTCCGGTTTAATAAGTTCATACAAGTCATAAGTTTGTATTTAAGTTCAAGAGTTCCGTTCAAAAGTTCGTAATTAAGTTCAAAGATTTAAGTCGAGTTCAAAAGTAAGATTCAATTTAATTCAAGTATGATTCATGCATTCAGCCCCAAAATATAGTAAAACGGTAAAAAGGGGATGTGATTACTCACTTGATGAGTAGATGCGATGACAAAAGTGGTTACACCGAAATGTAGCGTGAATCCCGAAACTGACCTATTATGAATGATATGATATGCAATGAGTTGCAATGTAATGTTATGCATGCATTTCATATGTTATTTATACCATTTGCGAGTTTTGAAAATATTACTTATCGTCGAAAAATACTCTTTTGACGTCTTGACCCTTCAAAAATGACTTTACAAGTATTTACGTCAAAATGTCATCCTACAATGGTTTTATAATGATTTATAGTGAAATTTTCACTTTTCGTCGCAAAACAATGTCGTCGGAATTTTCTTGAAAGTGACAAAAATGGCTCAGAAAAACTAGTCGTAAAACGGTGTACGTCGATCGTTAGAGAACGAACTCGACGGTTTTGGAAAGTTTGTATCGAAATCTAGAAGTTTCAGTTCAGGAGTTTTCGTCATAAAGGTCTCGAACATAAAGATAATAAGGGTTAAAGATGATGATTTTGGCTAATTGTTGTGAAAAAAATGAGTTTCGGCCAAGTTTAAGCATTCGTAAATAATTTATTACAACTCCGCTATACAAACGGCTTGTCGTTTTAGAAAATATGTTCGGTGATCTCGATTTTACTAGAAGACATTTCGTTCCAAAAAGTTCCACATCATGGTTAAAAACAGCCCTCAACATGGACGTTACAGCCACCGTAACACTTGTATCGTAGAAATAATATAGTTTTTCAGAAAATAATAGTTACGGCAAGTTTATGAAAACGTGTATATCTTTGTCGTTTCAAATCCGTTTTCTACGTATAATACGTCCTTAGCTTCGTATCAAAGTATACTAATATATTTTTGATAAGTCGAAATAATTTGTGAAGCTTAAGGCTCGTTTTTGACCCGGACAAAGTAAAAACAGCAAGCTGAAATTTCTGAAAAGTATATTTTTCGTCGTCAAACTTGTAAAATCCATAACTTCTTCGTTATAACTCCGTTTTAATCCGTTCAAGCGGCCACAGATTCGTTTTAAAGTATATTTTTCTAAATATCAAGGCCAAAAAGTCGTGCCTACTGTCGGTTTTTCCAGAAAATTAAAACAAGGACAGAACCTATTTTATAGTTATCGAAAATAGTTTTTCTCGGACAAAACCTATTCTAATCCCTTCAAATCAACTCCAAAACTAATCTAATCCTACCATACACCTTCTTAGGGTGTCATGGGTTCCTAATCACCATCAAGACCAATGAATACCAAGGGGATAATTATAGGATGACCATAATATATATATAACTCTAAAATCAAGTAAAAATGGTATAAATCACATATGTCTTGCATGTTGCTCCAAAAATGAAAAGATACATATGAAATGAAGAGGAAACATGAAAAATGATAGAAACATGCTTACAAGTGAATATGATGAGGTGCAAGTAACAAGGTTAAACCTAAACACTCTTGGTTTTTATTTCAAAACCTTATAAAGAGTATTAACTAGATTGTATAAACACTTGGACTCGAAATTTTTTTGATCCCTTTGAAACTCTCTTGATGGCCGGTTTGGATGAAGAAGAGAAGCAAGGAGAGAACTTGTTTTAACACTAGGTGAATAATTGTGATACTTGAATGAGAAAAAATGAAAGTGTAAGAGTTAAGTAATGTACAATTATAAACAATCAAGAACCTTACCCCAATTAATGCCAACCCTCCCCCAAGGGCCGGTTTTGGGGGATATGTGTCCTCAAATATCTTTTTTTTTTTTTATTTGTATTATGTATAAAATGTGTTGAAAAGTGTAAGTAATTGTGTAGTTAAATATACAAGTAAAGGTAAATGGAAATTTTTAGGTAAAAGAAATTTTTAGTAGATCAAAATAGAATGTAATGAGATAATAAAAATTGTAAAAATACACACCTTGTGAAATTTGAGTGATAAAATAATTGTCGAGTAGTTTTTAAGAAAAACGTCGTAATAATATAACTTTAACGATTTATATACCAAATAAACTCAAAACACTAGGTAAAGTCAAAATATAGTTTTTATAACTAAATGTAAGTATAAAAATATGTCGGGATCATTTTTGAAAGTAACGGATTAAATATTCAAAATAATAATTCATGCGATAACGTTTATTTAAATATAAAAATTACGCGTTAAATGTGAAATGAAATGCCATGAATGAACTAATATGATGCATATTTAATTTAAGAAATGACCGGAAATTGAGAATTGTGACAAACTGCCACACCTGATGTTGCGGAATCATCTACAAGCCATTTGAATCCTACTAATCTGCATAATATATATCAACATCAACCCTCCGCACATCGTTGAACTAAAGACCATCCTCTTGTGAATATTATTGGAAACCCGAATCAACCAGTCGTAACTAGACAATGTCTTCAGACAGACGGTGAACATTGCATTTATGCACTTACCGCCTGCCAAGCTGAACCCAAAAATATTAAGGAAGCCATGACATATGACAACTGGATTGAATCCATGCAAGAAGAACTTAATCAGTTTAAACATCTTGAAGTATGGGAATTGGTTGAAAAACCAACTAGGGTCTATGTTACTGGTCTGAAATGGATTTGGAAAAACAAATTGGATGTTGAAGGTACGGTTATCAGAAATAAGTCACGTATGGTGGCTAAGGGTTATAGAAAAGAAGAAGGGTTTGACTACGAGGAATCATTCGCACCGGTTGCTAGACTTGACGTTGTTCGGATCTTTCTGGCATTCGCGGCTCACATGAACATTACGGTCTTTCAGATGGACGTTAAAACGACTTTTCTAAATGGAAAACTGAAAGAAACAGTCTATGTTAGTCAGCCAGAAGGATTTGTTGATCCATATTTCCCTAATCACGTCTACAAACTGAACAAGGCTCTCTACGGTCTCAAACAAGCCCCTCGGGCGTGACGCTTATCACACAGGTTGTTTAAATTCTCGGAAAAGTACTTCAGGAGCTCTACATTTTCTTGGTGATAAACTGGTGTCATGGCAATCGAAGAAGCAGGATTGTACATCGCTGTCATCAACTGAAGCAGAATATGTAGCCATGTCAGCATGTTGTGCTCAAGTCATTTGGATGCGAACACAACTCAAAGACTATGGTTACGTATTTGACAGAATCCCGATGTATTGCGAAAATCGAAGTGCTATTGCGATCTCGTGCAACTCTGTTCAACATTCGAAGTCTAAGCACATTGATGTTCGATATCATTTCATCAAGGAGCATGTGGAAAAGGGTACCGTTGAATTATATTTAGTAGGTACTGAATAACAACTGGCAGACCTTCTCACCAAAGCCCTAGCTCCTGCTAGGTTTACTGAGTTGGTGCACCGAATTGGTATGAGGTGTTTGACTCTAGAGGAACTGGACGAACTTTTGACACATTCTTATAACCAGTCAAACACCAATACCTCTTTTGTAAATATTTTCCAAAAACAAAAATAGAAAAATATAAAATCTGATAAAATACAAAAATATTCTTATATCTAATTTCTTTTAATATGGCAAGTACAAATATTTCGTCAACACTTCACACTTTCTAAAAATTTCAATATTTTCACGGTTAAGTGTTGAGGGGGAGAAAGTAAATATTTTATGTTTCATAAAACCTTGTACTTGCATGTTACCCAGTATTGGTAGTATCTTTCATAACGGTGGACACTCCTCCGACCCAAATTGTAAAATTTAACTATTTTAAAGTCAAAGGGGAGTGTCGTCAAGTTTCTTTCCAAACTTACACTTTGTGCTTAACCAAAATGGAAGTTTTGGGCTGTGGATGAAATTGGTTGAGGTGGAGGGACCATAAGTGTCAAATGTTTAAAACTTAATTTATCAAAACCTTCACCTAATAACACTTTCACTTTTATTACTAACATTTATATCTTACCAACCAAATCCCACGCCCAAGATTCAATCATCAAATCCGTGTTCTAAACCTCAAATCTGTAAGTGGTTAACGATTCATGGTGATATTCTAAACATAGGTTTTGATTTATACTTAAAACCAACGGTTAGATTTATCCCGAGGCATGATTTCATGTTCTACGGGTATGCGTATGAACATGCAATCATGTTTTGGGTGTTTGTTGTGAAATAAGTGTGTCAAAACATTGATAAAATCATTCTAAAACTATTTCCAACATAAAAATCATCCCAGAAACTTCATTTAATCATTTTCAAAATTAAGGTTTATGCGTGATAATTGGGGGTTTTCTATTGTAAATGTTTCTGTGTAATTATATGGTTGTATGATGTTTGTTACATGCTTAATTGAGCAAAACTATCCTTGATTCTTGCCTAGATACATGAATTTTGTGAACTTGAGAATTAGGGTTTAAGACTCGTTAGAATTAGGGACTTTTGATTCCTGAAGTTTTGGTTGTTAAAACTTGTTGCAACACATTCACATAGACTCTAAGACATCACAGAATTATTTTGGTGCCATTTCCATGGATGGATTTCTTACTCGTAAGAATTGAAACCTTAGGGCTTAAGGTTTACGCTTAAGAAATTCTTACGCATAACTGTATATGACTATGATTCCATAAGAGAACGAAAGGGATTGAATAATGTGTTAATGAAAATGTTATGACGAATTTATTTCAGGTGTTACGCGTGAAAAATTCAGAATCAAGGTTAAACTGGAACTCTACGCTTAAGGATCACCTTACGCGTAGATAGTTACTCGTAAGAGAAATCTTACGCGTAACTCTTACGCGTAAGGTTCTACATGGGGACTACGCGTATCCTGTGAAGGATATGCGTAAACTTGAGTCTTACGCATAAGGTTCACTTTTACGAGTAAACCTTACGCATAAGCTCCCACATACGCTTACGCGTAAGCTCTATGCCAAGGGCTCTTTTCCTACGCGTAATATTTCTTATGCGTAAGAGGAGTTTTTATGCATAAGCTTATGTTTGCGCGTATGATCACAACTGTTTACGCATAAGCTTGTAACTTTACGCTTACGCCTTATTTTTAACCATAATTATGAATTGTTACGCGTACAAAATTTTAAATAAATAAATCATAACGTTACAAAACCAAAATGTCACTAATAAACTATAATGGTTAATATGTTGTGTAAATGAGTGAAAATTTGGACTTTAAAATTCAAAATTAATAAACTCACGAAACTTATCACGACTCCTTTGGAATATTGGACAAACAAGTGACGTTGGACTCGTAACATTAATCAACATAACATATTCAATAAATTGGACAATAAAATCAACTTTTGACTAACGTAATGTCTTTCGATATGTTGGTTCTTTTGGCTCAATATCTTTTAGATCACAATATGGACGTCACAATGGAAAACGTTAACGCACCAAATGTACTCACAATGGAAGACATTTTCCCTACCGGTTACCAGATGAAGATTGGAAAGAATAATCTCAAAGTGGACTTCGATAACTTCACGTGCTCTGAGTCTTCATGTCATATTGCTGTGGATATTCTGAAGACTCATCCATACAAGAACATGCTCACTAATTCTGCAACAGTACCGGAGATTTATATTCATCAGTTCTAGCACACTATGAAGAAGGTCGAAGGTCAAGATGCTATTACGGTGACACTCAACAACAAACAAGTCACCATCACTATTGCAGATCTAAGAGCAATTCTCCTTTTCCCTGCCATCCAGCCTGCTGATTATGTAGCTACTCCATCGGAAGAGGCTACTCTCCAATTCATGGTCAATATTGGCTATGATGAAGCTTCTGGGATCATCACTAAACATTCTTCAGTTGATCTAAAGAACATCCCTCAGCCATGGAGAACATTATACATCATGATTGCCAAATCTGTTTCTGGATGTGATAATGGTTATGAGCATCCTAAGCTCATGGAACTATAGATATTCTGGGGCATGGTCAACAAGATGCATATTGACTTCGCAACTCTGATATGAGAAGACATGATGTCTTACCTCAAGAAGCCTGGCACCAAGATCCCCTACATCAGATACACCAAGCTGTTGGTCCGGTCCAGTCCAAATAGGCAAGATTTTCGGTTTTTTGGTCGGACCGGACCGAGACTAAATAAGATAAGGACCGAGACCGGACCGCACCGCCGGTCCTTCGGTCCGGTCGGTTTTGGTTCGGTCCAGTCGGTTTTGTCGATCGGTCCGGTTGGAACGGTCGGAATGCTCGGCCCTAGATAGAGATATTGAAGGAGATATATTTACACGAATGAGCCTTCGTATGTTGGAGGAGCCCATAGTTTAGATCAATGTAACTAATTAGATGCTAACCTGGATTTTAAGGATTGTTTGAGTTTGATTTTATATATGTATGCTAAAATATAAAATATTTTACGTTGTCATGCGGATCTCTAACTAATTGGTTTGTTTGATGATTGAAAATATATCATGACGAGCTTGCAAATTTACTTTACGATTCACATTTGGTATGCATATGTCTTATATCATCTTTTCAAGCAAGAAAGCAAAAAAAAAAAAAAAGTGCTCAGTTGAAATGTGGAATTGTAGGACATGAGTGGTATGCAAATGCAATCGCAATCGTAAATATCTTATTTTATTTATTTATTTATTTTTCGAGAAACCAGGATAAGCTTAACATTTTAAGCCGCATATAATTTTCCATATCTGATTAGGCCTTATTTCGTACCAAACACACAAAGTTTTTTACTTTCACTACCCGTATCTATTACGTCAAGTTATACATAAGATTTAGAGCAAAATACATCGTTCGTTTCTAATCTTTTACATACGTATCACGATTAACCAAATTTAGGCATTTTCATCGCTGGTGGTCCAAAACAATGCTTTTATAATCCAGACAAGTCCCTTGACCAGGATTGCCAAAGTTAACATAAATTTTCTGAGTTTATATCGAGGGTATAATAGGCCATTCACAATTTTAACATGCCTTAGTTAAAATCTAACTCAACCTTCAACCATATTAGTGCCGATAACACACAACATTGAACCCTAAATACAAGCAACACACATTCTACCCAAAGCAAAAAAAAAAAACAATATGGCACAAAACGATAAGAGGAAGGCTTTGTTGAGTCCGTTGAGGAAAGAAGACTGCCCAAATGAAAAGGGTTTGAGTTTTAAGAAGGAGAAGGAAGAGGCTGACATTGTGTTATAAAATGTTAACGATTTGAGAAAAAAGATTACAAATCTGGAAATTTTGTTTAAATATCTTAAGGAAATGAAGGAAAATGATGATAGGGAGAGTTGTGGGTCTAACTAAGTGTATGTTTAGATGATAGGAAACTTTGTAGTAGTTGTGAACATGAAATCGATCAATAAAAAATTGGGTTCTTATGTAAGTAATAGTGTTTGGTTGTGCATTGTAACTGCTTGAAATCGTTGTGCATTTGTTAATAGGGTTGACTTACCAAAGTCATACCACAATAGTAAGTTACAATTTGTGGCATTTCATAAATTTGTTTGACTTGGGTAAGTCAAAATTCAAGATCTTACAATTTGAGGCATTGGGCGTGTTCAGTCCCACTGTCAATACTAACACCATACTAATTTCTTTCTAAATAATACACTATTGTCAATACATTATAATTTAGTGCTAAAGCATTTGCATTTTCAAAACATATTTATAAACCACTGCCTTTGGTTTTGCTGATACAAGGGGGTTTTTGGTTTGCTGATACAGCTTTTGCTGATAAAAGGGGATGTTTGGTTTTGCTAATACAAGAGGTTGTTTAGTTTTGCTCATATTAATTAGAAACAATACACCTAATAGCACAATACAAGAACAGATTAAATACATAAAACTTAGATGATATTTCATCATTAATATAGTTGGTTACAAGAACATAAACAACTAGATGAAACCATGACCAACAACCGAACAAAAGATCCAATTTACATAGCCCTTTTACCAACCTATATTTCCAAAACTAGCACCCAAAAGACCCCATTTATGTACCCCCATGAAATACCCAAAATTCAGTCATTATGCTCAACCATTTTCTTAACATAACATTCTTTGATACGAATAGCTTCATCAGTTTCACCAAGAATCTGTATGAATCGAACAAGTAGGTCGGTGTGCCTGGCCTGGGCTTTCCTCAACCCATCCAAACTGTCAAGAGCTATTCCCCGAGGTCTCAAAGCTTCGTTATCTTCAATCAGCTCCCTACGCTTGATGATGCCCCTCTTCAGATGATTAATGCACTCACGAACTAACTTTTTCAAAAGCCCTTCTTGTGCAGCCTCTTCCCCAAACTACACTGCTATACGATCATTTAAGTTGGATGAACCAGCAATCTCCATGAGTTCATTCAAAATAGGGAAATCTTTCATTGGAAATTGTGTGTGTGTGGAAAAAGTGGTGGATGGGTTTATTGGTTCGTGTGCACAAGTAAATAGCGTCTCAGGGTAGAGACGGTCAAGGGTCTAATAGTGACTTTTTTCAAACTTGGTCCCTGAATTTTTCTTGGTTGCCATTGTCATACTTAAAACTCCCGCCCAATAATCACTTTAAAACACACAATTGGTCCCTCAATTTTCCAAGTTACGTATACTACAATTTAGTTGAAGATTAAACAACACAAAACCATTAGAAGTTTGACTTTGTAAAGTCAAACTTCCAAAATATATCAATAAACTCCCTAACAAATATTGACTAATGGTTTTGCAATTTTGACTTTACAAAGTCAAAATGCAAATAAAAAATTGCCATTTACCATTTTGAATGTTGACTAACTAAAGTAAACTGGAAATGCATTTTTACTTTTTACAATCAAATTGAAATGCTAAATGGAAGTTCGACTTTCAAATGTCAAACTTGCATCACCAACAATAGGCACAAACAACAACATATGAACAAGCTAAATTTAAGCAAACCATATAAACAAATACCAAAATACTATTTTGCAACATAAATTGTCATAGGGTATTCAATCCATACATAAACTACAACCACTAAAAGAACTCTACCACGGCTGTGAAGGAAGCTCGGTGGAGTTTCAATAGCTTCCTAGTCAACTCCTAGTTCATCCTGATATTTTCATTCCCATCATGACTCCTATTGCTGAGCTTGATATGGATTATCTTTAGCGACCGGGAACACGCAAGTATAAACTTTATTAAAGTTAATTCATACTCTGATCTGAGAAAAGCTCGAAACACCATAGTCTGTAGCTGCCCATGGCTGATTGTGTTTCTATCTACAACATTGGAATTTTTTTTCCAAAGGTAGAACACTAAGCATGTTTGCAGCCTGAAAAATCAAATAGTGTTGAGATACACAAGCATGGAAATCTACGAATGTTTATTTGATACATATGCATTACAGTATTATACTTACTCTGGTATCTAGCATTTTCAAATTTGGATATCCACAAATCATTTCAATGATGAGCGATACCATAACACTATTCCCAAAATCGACTTCGGACAACTTAAGATTAATCAGGGATACAAAGGGCACAGGGACATTCATCCTAGATTTAGCTTCCTGTATCAACTACAACAAGTTTTTAAGATTAAACTTCGTTACTGTTACACATTTCTTTAACATTGTAAAATTATAAGTGTAAAACTCAAATTGTTCTTACCGTGCAATCCTGAAAATCCAATGTAAGGGTCTCAAGATTTGGAAGTCTTGTCAGGTGAAAGATATCGGATGTTGTGATTGTCGTCACAACATTATAAAGACCGAATAACAAATCTAACTTCTTCAAATTCCTAAGTTTTGCAATATCCCATAGTCTCATCTCGTTTGTTGTAGGACGATCCATTTTAAGAGACTCAAGTAAGGGACAACCAGCAATAAACTCCCAAACTGTACCGGTTAGAAAATTGACATGAATCAATTATAAGCTCAATAGATTTAGAAAGCTATGAAAATATTCCAAAGTAGCCATAGCACAACAATGAAGTTCCAGATGTTTCAACTCCATATGAGAGTAAAGTTGGGTTAAACGTAACTCGTTGACCATACCAGTTTCTAATGGTCAACTCCTCAATTCCATGCCGAGCCAAAAACAAAAGCAAATCACGAATCTCTTCATAATTCAAGTCTTCTATTCCAGACATTGATCTTGGCTCTACAAAGAAGACAAACTTTCTTACGAGACCCATAAGCCGATTTAAGATTCTAGTAACATGCCTCGCATCAAAATCATATGTTAAATAATAAAAGAAATCCTCATCAACTATGATATCGGTGAGCAAAGTCCACTTAGACCTCCAGTTTCTCGCTAAACTAGAGGTTCTCACAGCTTCTAACTAAGGTAACCGATTCAAAATGTTACTGATCACTATATCTGGCATGTTGCTAATACGATCGATCGACATGGTATTGTTGGAAGTTGAGTTGGTCTTTTGAGTTCTGGAAATGAGGATTTAGATTCAGTTGATCGTTTCTGGATAAGGGTGTTATTATGATTAGTAGAGTTGTTTGTTGGGTGGGTTTATTGGTTCGAGCGAAAATAAATACTAGCGTATTAGGGAAGAAACGACTAGTTGTATAGCCATAATCACATTTGGTCCATGGGTTGAAGGTTGGGTTTGATTTTAACTAAGGCATGTTAAAATTGCGAATGGTCTATTATACCCTCGATGTAAACCCAGAAAATTTATGTTGACTTTGGCAATCCTGGTCAAGGGACTTGTCTAGAGTATAAAAGTATTGTTTTGGACCACCAACGATGAAAACGCCTAGGTTTGATTAATCGTGATGCGTGTGTACAAGATTAGGGACGAACGGTGTATTTTACTCTAAGATTTATTATGAATTAGGTACTTCGTTTGGTTGGCAAAATTGCTATTAAAGTATGTCACTTGGATAGCTTTCGAATAAGGTTAACAAATTTTGCTACTAGCTAGATACATGGTTTCGTAAAAAGTGTTCCTTTACTTTGTCAATTTGATGCAAACTCTTAATACATACGTGATACCTAATTATGTATTTAAATAAAGAAAAATATTACGTTTTAACATTAGAAAGTGGAATAGTTTTGGGCTAATGACTTGAAAATGTATATAACTTGTCAATTTTGCTATTTCATGTAATCAACTTTCTTTTTTTCTTTGTTATTAAGACACAAAAGATTTAAATTTCGATTTTTGTATATATTTTATTAATTTATATTGATCATTTTACTTTTCGAAATTTGGAAAAGTAATGTTAGAATAATCACAATGTACATACAAAGTTGAAATTTTTTATTTTATTTGGAAAAAAAATAAAAAAGTTGACTTCATGAAATTTGAAGCGAGTTTGGTAATATTACTACCTATAATTTTGATATACAAAACATTATTTTGACGACATTATTCTAAAATTTAACGATAAATCAGTCATATTAAAATGAAATTAGATGAAACTCAAAAGGACCCTAGTGATTGTCCTATTAACCCAATTATTCCATTCCTTTTGGTGGGTAGGCCATTTTAATCAAACATATTTGTTCAGTATTCCAAATAAACATTTTGTTAATAATGGTTGCTATATCAGAATAGCCAAGCCATGTTTGGTCATGTGTTTTATTCACGAGAAATGATACATGAACTTAAAGATGGATCTAATTGTGGACCTAAAAATATGTGGCATCATCGTGATAACTGCAAATATAAACCTACTTATTTTACAATCTATCAAAATCATAGCATATGTTTTTAAATCCACAAATAGGTTAATATATCATTTCTCTTTATTCACAAAAAAAAGTCACAAAAGTGGACACAAATTGTCTGGCTTAAGGCATAAAGGGGTCCTAAAGTGCGAGTTATGCAAAGACAATCGACGACCAATCATTGAGTCATGTTCCCATGTGTACACAGAATCAACAGTACACATGCGGGTTGCAACCAGGTGGTAAGTTGCTTATGCAAAATGGCGTTTTGAGAGGTCCAAAATTCAAATAATAACTTTTTTTTTTATCCAAACACTACTAGCTGGATAATTGCGTTCCCAAAACGTGATAAGCAAATTATCAACAAACAAACACAATCTCAAACACCCCTTAAATTAAGATGTAAAAGTTCTTCACTTCTCCCCCAACGTTATTGGCATTTTGTCTTCTATCTCGTAAAGAGGAACTTATAGTTCATCTATTTCCATGCATTTTTAATTTTTTCGCTGAACAGATCATAGGTATGCTATCATGATGATAATAACAAAAGAGAATAATGCTTCATTAGGAGTGGTGGTAGCTTGTGTGTTCAAATACCAACCGTGATCCAAACCTATAACACATTTTTTTTTAAAACGCAAAGTTTTCCCACTTATTACCACCTATCTCACAAATGCCTCCAGTAAGGCTTGAACCCATAACCTCTAGGTTAGTGGACAACTCTCATACCACTAGGCCAAAGGCGTTAGGTCAATAATAGAATTATTAGATGTGGATGACGAGCAACAAGATGGCGTTCCTACAAATTAATACCCACCCATAATCTTCATACATAATATAATATTATAAATTTAACTTCAGTTTACGTTCATTTGGTTTACACACAAATGCACCTTCAATTTTTTTTATTTTTTTACAAAATAAGTACGACAGTATTACTTATGGTTGTCAAATCTTACTTTCATCTTCCGTTCTTTTGAGAACCAAAAAATATAACAAAAAACGTCCTACAAAAGAACGAAAGATGCAATAGTTGGTCAAAAATAAGGACCACGATGTTTAAATTTTGTAAGAAGTAAAAAAGATAAATTATGTAATTGTGTGTAAATTTTAAAGGCGAAGTTTGGAATTTACTCTAAAATACAGCCATGTACACACGATGTGCTTAGAGCTTGTTTGCTTTTAGATTTGTATTATGTAGTGTTTTAATAAAAGATTAATCAATGCATATACTCTTAGTTTATAACACATTATATTTTGAGTTACCTTTCTTTATTAAGTCAAAAACAAACAATGTAACTTTTTGAAATCAGTTTTTCTCATATTAAATCAATTAAATCAAATTAAACACCAACTTAGTTTTGACTTTGTATTTTCTCATTTAGTTGCGACAGTTGCAAAATTAAAAACACGTGAACCTCTAACTAGCAGGGTACCCGTGCGTTGCAGCAAGGGGTAGCATAAAATATTCAGCGATTTTTTTAGTTTTATATTTTACGATAAAATAGATATACAGATGACGACAATTTTAGTTTTAAATAATTTTATGCAATAACAATAGTTTTATATAAAAAATGTAAATTATTCACTTGATATTGTGGCAATACTGAGTTGGTAGCTGATATATTGTAAACGTATGAGGTCAAAGTAGTTGACAATAGGCCGTAGTCGGAAGTTATCATTAAATAATAACACAATAGCGAATTTTAAAAATCTCTTAAATTATACTAAGAAAATTTAGTATTTTAAAAACAATGTTTGTTATATTTCTACCACATAGATGGATAACACAAGTAAAAGAATACTTATAAAGATAAAGAAAAACTAAATATTCAAGAAGTAATATGGGTTACTTTGAAGAGTGATGTGGGTAAAATAATACTTCATCCGTCTCAAAATTATTGTTAGTAGGCAAAAATCACAGAGTATAATAAAAGTATGACCAATATTATTTTCAACCACTCAAACAGATTTTAAGACGTAGGGAGTAACACGACATCGGATCTTAAAAATCACTTAAATTATACTAAGAAAATTTAGTTTTCTAAAAACAAGATTTTTATATTTGTCCCACGTAGATGGATAATACGAGTAAAGGAATACTTATAAAGATAAAGAAAAACTAAATATTCAAGAAATCATGTGCGCTACTTTAAAGAGTATAATTACTATTATACAAATATATATATTAAATATAAAATTTGTTATACAAATATAAAAATATATATATTAGGTAATTCTTGTTATAAATGTCTATAAAAAATGCTTTATAGTGTTGCAACAAATGCTATTATAAATGTACTTATTAAAATTTGCCAATATAAGCAAGTGTTGAATCTTAATTTTTTAAGCTTTCTATTTTTGGAATATCCCAAATTCTTTATAATATAGTATGAATATGTGTAAATATGTATAATCATATACATTAACAATTAGCACTTTGCACATTTGCATCTCTTGCTTTGAAAATCGTCCGATTTTCATAAAAAAAAAAAGTTTTAATTTTTACAGTAAGTTTTATTAAAAAAATTCTAAAAAGTGTATATGTTGGTTCTCGAGTCACTCTTGCAATTCAATAATATTTTTTGAATATTGTAATTTAGTATGCATTTCGAAACTCTATTGATTTAATAATATCGTTTTCGGACAAATTTTATGGGCTAGCCGAACCGGTGGTGACTCTGGTTCCCAGTTGA
Organism: Chrysanthemum seticuspe; assembly: GCA_019973895.1. Taxonomy (NCBI): domain Eukaryota; kingdom Viridiplantae; phylum Streptophyta; class Magnoliopsida; order Asterales; family Asteraceae; genus Chrysanthemum; species Chrysanthemum seticuspe. The sequence goes on from BPTQ01000008.1 coordinate 311,781,417, forward strand.
ACCTGTTGGTCCGGTCCGTTCTTTAAAACCATATGTGCCATCAGCTTGTTTACATATAAATTGTATGAAGCTTTATTTGTTTTATTAGTTTGTATAATAACAAAGATTTTTCATATTAGATGTGCTTTAAAAATAATATTTAGTAGGTAATTAATGTTATAGATGTTTTTTTAATATTAAATTACTTTGTATTTTTTAAAACTATGTTTACAAAAAATGCTTTAAAGTGTTGCAACCAATGCTATTATATATGTATTCATTAAAATTTGTCATTATAATCAAATGTTGAATATTAATTTTTAAAAATTTTTATTTTAAAATTGTGTCAAATGCTTTATAATATAATATAGATTAGGCAAAGCGGAAAATATATATTTAAATAAAAATACAAACATATACTAGTTATTGCATACATCATATCATATGTGTCACATGTCTGGAATCAAGGAAATCACGACACACTAGAAGCGAGGAAATCATATGTTTGCATACATCATATGTGTCACATGTTTGGAATCAAGGAAATCACGACACACGAATCAAGGAAATCGCGACACACTAGAAGCGAGGAAATCACATGTTTGCATACATCATATGTGTCACATGTTTGGAATCAAGGAAATCACGACACACGAATCAAGGAAATCACGACACACTTACCAACGACTAGAAGCGAGGTTTTGGTATGACCATTAAAGGGGACTTCCGACGGATAATTATGCCAGTTGTCTCGGTCATGTCCAAATCTAAGGATGTCATTCCATTCGGAAGTTCCAAATCAAACTTATATACAATATTTGTTAATACAAGCTCAATGAAAGCTGTAGCAAAATCGATACCAGGGCATTGTCTTCGACCGGCACCAAATGGAAGCCACTCAAAATGATTCCCTTTATAGTCCATGTAATTAGTTAAGAACCTCTCAGGCTTAAATTCTGTCGGTTCTTCCCACAATGCGGGATCTCTTCCTATTGCATACGCATTGACCAATACTTGTGTGCCTGCTGGAATGTCATACCCCATTAGTTTGACATCTTGTGTTGATGCATGAGGACCAAGTAGTGGGGATTGTGGACGCATTCGCAATGTCTCTTTTATGACCGCTTTGAGGTATGGCATTTTCTCCAGATCCTCTTCATTAAGCATGCATCTTCCTTGTGCTACTTCTGTTATTTCTTCTTGTAGTTTTTTCAATATTTGTGGATGTCTTATCAGCTCGCAGAGTGCCATCTCTACAGCTGTTGCTGAACTCTCGGTTCCACCAGCAAATACATCCTACAAGAAACACATTATAAAATTGTTGAGCATGTGTATGACTACAAGCAAGCAAATGCACTATTACATTGAGAGTATAATACTTCAAAATGAAACCTACCCACATTTAGAAAGTAAATGCTCCTACTCCAAATACGAATTTATCACATTTAGAGGCATATCCTTATGATATTTTTTTACCCATGGACGACGCATAATTGGTTGCATTGATCGAGAATATATTAGTTATTGCGTGTGTGCAGTCCATTTTCTGCATCACTGCCCAAAAAAGATGGTAATCTATGGAGAATTGATTGGCACACATTCATAATTGATGGACACTCTAAACAATGCATTAAAATTTTGTACAGTTTTAGCATCCTGCTTTACCTGCTTGTACTATGGAGTGTGCAAATAAATGTGCAACTAATCTCCCTAATCTATTCCCCTAAAATGCTGACTATTAGTAACAAGGTTTAAACATAGCTGTTCATCTTGAAAAAAAAATAGGGAAAGCGTACCAAGATAAGACCTTTTATGGTATCTCTCTGAAAGGTAAAACCCGTGGTAGTATCATTTTGGACATCTAGTAAAATGTCAACGAAGGTTTCATCTTCACCTTTGTTGGCAGTTTTCTTGTTTTTATGTTCTTCAATAACATCTTCAAGATACTCATCAAATTCTTTCGCACATTTTTCCGCTCTTCCCACTAAACCAGTCAATCGATCTACCCATGCCAACCACGGAAAACAAGTTCCAACAGTAACAACATTAAGCATATCAAAAAAATTTCTCAGTAAACCAATGAGCTTTGCGTCATATGTCCTTCCAATGGTCGCCATGCAGACATAGTTATTTGAAAGAGAAATAAGCATTGCACTCACATCAACCAACGTACCACAACTTTCTTCGAGCTTGCTAAACATAAGAGCAATCTGTTTTTCACGGACTTTTTGGAACGACATAACTCTTTTAGCACTTAAAAGATGGACTACAGCAATCCTCTTTAACTGCTTGGAAAAATCCCCGTATGAAGAAAATGCAATATTTCTTCCTCCATACGTTATAATATGGGCGATAGGTAGTTTAGGTCGACCACAAAATGATAAATCATGGGTACTCAATATTTCTTGTGCAGCTTCTCTGGAGGAGGCTATAAGCGTGGGAACAGTACCAAGGTGGAGGAGCATCATCGGACCATGTTTCTGAGACAAAGCATGGAGAGAACGATGCAGGTTTGAACCTAGCTGGTGCAGATTTCCGATAAGTGGAAGCTTGGGAGGAGAGGGTGGAAACATTTCCTTGTTCTTAGAAAAAAATTGACTGCGGATAAAAATCATCAGAATGATGTTGGAAAACAAAAAGAGGAGACATGTTTCTAAGGAGAGAAAATTTTCCATGAGGATACTGGCAAGCAAGTTTGCTAATTAAGATTTTTGTTTTTGCTTGAGTCTTAATTAGAAATAGCATGAATATATAGAGCTGGAACTCAGTAATTCGTCATCCTTTTATTGACGTTTAAGATTAATTGTAATAAATCTATTTCGTGTTATGAAGATCTAGACTAGAGATATAAATCGATCAGATATGGATCGGGTAAAGTAGTGAAAAGTTTATGTAATGTTTGGTATGTCGTAATAAAAGTCATAATGAAAAATATTATTACAATGTAATGAATAAATGTTGTTTGTTTATATTTATAAAATGTAATGATTTATTACAAGTAATGACCCATTACATAAAAATCATTCCTTAGGGGTCCCTTATATTTTTTCCATCACATCTTGTAATGAAATCAAAATTACATAAAACTCCATCATTAATTAACCACATTAAATAAACTTTCTATCATTAATGGGTATTTTAATCTTTTTATTATCGATTCTATTACGTCTTATCATACAAACCAAACATGTTTATAACTATAATGAACCATTACATTACACTCTTCATTCTATTATTCATTTATTCCATTCAGTTGACATTTCATTCCGTCTTACCAAACGATTCTGTTGATCCAATATTTTTTAAATATCTAATGAAAACAATCATGATGATCCACTTTTTAAATATTTAAAATATAAACTTTCATCTTTTTTTTTATAATAATTAAATATATTTCAAACCATTAATCGTTACACAAAACGAATTATACCATCGCGACGAAAATTAAATCATCTTTCTATAGACGGACACTTTGATATACTATTGACGAATTTTTTTCAATATTTTTCTTCTGTTACGTCTCAAAAAATCATATATGTGATTTATGAAAGCACATGTGATTTGTGATTCATGAAATCACATATGATTTTTCTCCAGACGTAACGGAAAAAAAAAATCATCGAAAGTATATCGAAGTGCCCGTCGACTAAATGATAAAAACATACTCGTCGTGATAGTTTTTTTTTTTTCATTTGACGATTTACCAGTTGCAAGATATTTTATTTAAAAAAAAGGTGAAAAGTGAGTTTTTATTTATTTATTTATTTTTTTTTATTTTAATACAAAATAAATGACTAAAGTTGACTCATTGAATCTTCAGATAATTTTGATTCAACATCATATTCATTTGTAATTGTTTCATCATATTTATCTCTACATCTTAACTATATAAAATAGAAAAATGGTCAAATGTGAAAGTGGAATGTTGAAACTTGAATATTGAAAGTCAATAACCAATTATCTTTGGTAATTTTGAAAAACTTATTACTCTCTCACACACATACCATTTCATCTCACACTAAAAACACACCCACAGAAAATAATACCACCACAACTCCCACCACCGGACGTCACCTCCACCGGTCGTCACCGCCACTGGACGACTCCACCAACTAAACCAAACCACCACCGAAACCCATAACCACCACGACGCACGACCATCATGTTTTGAGGTAATGTTTTTGAGTTTTATTAATAGATGAAGTTTTTTATAATTTTTTTTATAGATCTATAGATTTTATATGTAGATCTAAGTGTTTTATAATTTTTTTAAAGCCAACGTCGCGGACGCGTGGGAAATTGGTTCCGGCATCACTCCTTTTCCAGAAATAGAATAGGCGCTCACCGTTGTCTCTCCAGAAAAATCTACTGTCGCGGCTGCATGGCTTGTGTTGACGGAAAAATCTGTTGTCGCACTTTATAGTATGCCACATTTTAATTGTTGTTAATATTTGTACAAAGTTAATTATGTTAATAGTGTTATTCATTTGTTTTTAGTATTTGATAGATTTATGTCAAGTTTTGTGGTTAGTTTTAGATCTATCTATATATGTATTATTTTTCAGCTTTGAGTTTATATAACTTTTTTGACAATTTTTTTTTATAATTTTTTTTTATTTCCACCGGAGACCACCGTTGCCGCCGCTGCTGCCTGAATGTGTGTCACCTCCGCAATCGAACTTGCTTTTGTTGCAAGTAAATGTGTAGTTTCTTTTTAAATTAGTTAGTAAATTCTTGTGTGTAGTGTTAGTTTGTTAGTAATTTGTATGTTTGTTGGTAGTTTGTAAGTGTATGTAAACTTAGGCATTTTGAGTTTGTTATACTGTTGTTTTGTAAGTCTTTGGTGGTTTTGTTACGGTAGATTTGCCGAAATTTTAAATAGATATACTGTAGAATCAGTTCAGCTCATGATTTTGTTTTAGGTTGTTTTGTTTATTGATTTTTGGTTGATGTTTCAAAGTGGTTTTATTGGTTGTGATGATATGGAAAACACTGCACATTGAAAAATGTGAGAACCTAAAACTATCATGCTAGAATAAGAATTCAAAATTCAAAATTCTTAAATTTTAGTCAACTTTCAGTTGACCATTTAGGCTCTATTATATCTCATCTCTATTAACTATAAAAAAAAATTGATCTTCCTTGAAAGTAGTAGACTATTTAGGCTCTATTATATCTCATATCTATTAACTATAAAGAAAAAATGGTCTTTAGATAATTTTGATTCAACATCATATTCATTTGTAATTGTTTCATCATATTTATCTCTACATCTTAACTATATAAAATAGAAAAATGGTCAAATGTGAAAGTGGAATGTTGAAACTTGAATATTGAAAGTCAATAACCAATTATTTTTGGTAACTTTAAAAAACTTATTACTCTCTCTCACACACACACACCATTTCATCTCACACTAAAAACATACACACAGAAAATAATACCACCACAACTCCCACCACCGAACGTCACCTCCACCGGTCGTCACAGCTACTTGACGACTCCACCAACTAAACCAATCCACCACCGAAAACCATAACCACCACGACTCACGACCATCATGTTTTGAGGTAATGTTTTTGAGTTTTATTATTAGATCAAGTTTTTTATAATTTTTTTTATAGATCTATAGATTTTATATGTAGAATCTAGATCAAATAAGATCAAACTTAAAGTTGTTAGAATGAGATCCAAATAAAATTTGACAAAAGACACTCTCCTTACAACAAAAATAAATTTTTTATTAGCTACAACTAAAATTGTTAAAGTTTCGATAGATTTCTTTTTAAAATTTACGAAACCTAGGTGATACACTTTAAATAGAAGTGTAATGTGTATCAGGATTTTGAATGTGTATCAGATTTTTGAATATTTATTAGTGTAATGCATATCAGGTGTATCACTAATCCAAACTCATGTATCATTTGATTATTAGTTGCTAAAATGTTAATTTGTATTAAAATATTATTTTTATGTGTATTATTGCAAAAATTGTTATTTGTAAATGTTTTAGTAATTTTTTAGACTTGATCTTATTTTTATAAATTTAAATTTGATCTCACGTTAACTCTCCCCTTTATATGTGTATATATATATATATATATATATATACACACACACACTAGCCGTTTAAGCTCGCCCAAGGGCGGGCACGACTTGTGATTTCTTGCTTGATGAATTTCAAGTTTAATTTAGTTTACGGTTTCTAATGTTTTCATATAGTTGCTTTTATTTTGGATGTTTGTTTTTGAATAAGCTAATGTCTCATAAATTAATTTATCTCGTACGGTTTTGTTGTTGTTTGTTGATGTATAGGTAGTATTTAGTAGTATGTATGTGTCGCATTTTAAGAAAGTGTTATGTCGGTTTAAACCGGGTGACTATTTACATAATAGTCTGGAAAACACATGGTGACGCTTGAATATACCTTCATTAAGTAACTGAACGTAGATTTTGGATCACTATACTTTCATACTCATTTCCACATAAAATTTGATTATTTTTATGGGATCTGCGTATTAACCCTAACCACCTTTGTTGCATATATTCATACTCTTACTCCTAACGATCGCCTAGAATATATGACTGACCCTACATTATTATATCCAGTTTCACTATACCCGAACTCAACAACTGATTATGCAAAGTAACAATCCCAAACACCGTTAATTGGTACAAACTAAATGCATTAAGCAAGCTATCAATTAAAAATGCATCGTGGACCCAAATATATGTAAGTGACTTAAACGCATTAGCTAAATGGTACTGAAGCTATACTGTAAGAGGGGTGAAAACGTCAATGTTATTACCCGAATTCTTTCACAGGTTGGCAGTCGTGACCACATTTGCTCTATAAATCACCCGTTGTAACTGCTTCTGTGAAAGACTCGACCAAAACATTCATTTATACTTAAATGTCATATAAAAGGCTGTAACTTATATGTGATTGTAATGTTTATTATTACAATCAAAATAGCAAGATAATAAAGTAGTTAATAGATGAAAATTAAAACATATACTGTATATTACAATGTATAGTGTAATCTTAACTTTAACTTATATAAAGATGTTGAACAAATTTGTATTTCTACTTCTTTCGTCTACATTGATACGTCATAATTTTCTCTTTTAGTTCCATCTGATAATGGCAGAACCCCATGTAAGACCAGCCCTGAATTCTGCTGTTGCGATAGTTTGACCCGAATTAATTTTCCCACAACGAACGGCTTCATTTAAAGGCAGTGGTATTGAAGCCGCACTTGTGTTTCCATAATTTGCTAAGTTTGATATGACTCTATCTGATGGGTTTTCTAAACGTGTCGCTACTCCATTAAGTATCCTCTAGTTTGCCTGCACATTAAGCAAAACCTTAAGGCATTTCGCATAATAAAAAAGTAACATGTGAAACAAAGTGTGGTAATTTACTTCACAAGTGTTCGAAAAAAGAATCTGATGTTAAAGTTTTGATGTTTTGGAGTTGAACCAATTTGTATTTCTGCTTCCTTCGTCTACACTGATACGTCACAATTTTCTATTTTAGTTCCATCTGATAATGGTAGAACCCCATGTAAGACCAGCCCCAAATCCTGTTGTTGTGATAGTTTGACCCGATTAATTTTCCCACTACGCACAGCTTCATCTAAAGCCAGTGGTATTGAAGCCGCACTTGTGTTTCCATAATTTGCTAAGTATGATATGGCTCCATCTGATGGAATTTCTAAACGTGTCGCTACTCCATCAATTATCCTCTGGTTTGCCTGCACATTAAGCAAACACGCTGACAATAATCACAATTAAATCACATTCATACCTACGTTGATAAGCACTCGTAGATGGGCCTGTATGTATACCTGGCGTGCGAAAACAGGGACCACAAATGCTTGTTCCAGTTTTAATAATTACATTAATAGTTGTTATAATCCATATTCGAAAAACACAGATTAGAAAATAATGACAATATGCGTGTGCCGTACATTCACACCATGCATATGTGGATTGATCGACATGCGTTTCCAGGCTGGAAGGGCTATTTGCGGGAGCATAACTTTTAGCTATAATTTGTGTGAATATACTGACTACTTTACAACTACCGAATCACAATTTCAGACCATGAAACAGATAAAAAAATCCATATCACTCATCCCTCTTCCCTCTCATATCTGGTTTTCCACGACTGAAAGTAATTGACATACTAATACTCCTTCAGCTTTTTCATATTACTCTTTCAAAATAGAGCCAAACACTACAATTTTATGTGAGCCTGATGCCATACATGAAAGTTGCTCTTCCTAGTTTTGCAAAGGGAGCCACATAACATATGCATGTGGCAAAGATAAATATGCATCTTGATTAACACGATAAGCCCCATATTGCCGACTGATTGTAAGAAGTAATTAAAAGTGTCCTGATACGCGTACAACGCGCGTTCGGGGTCAAAGGAACTTCTTTTTCGTCGAGCAAGTTTTTCAACACCCTAGGCAGTGAACCTAATCGTTGTAGTGTAGTGTTAGGGTAAGCCTAGGGAATTGATATCATTCTCTAGGGGAATAAGAATGCTAGTGAGAAATTAGTACGCTAAGGTTGGGGTTGAGGAAGATTATTTTTTATCTTTTTTATGTATTTTAGAAAATGGAAAGGTAAGAATCTTGGGGTATTGGATTTAGGGGGTTGGTATTTCTACCGATTACTCTACTATTCTAATTAACTAAGCTAAGGTGAGTGTAGTCTATGTCTATTGTTGTGTGCTCTTATGATGATTAAAAATGTGTTTACTTAGATGCTATTACTCCCTAGTTATCTCCTATTGATGGTTGAATTGCCACGTCCTTATTCTTAACGCGTTGTGTCTTCTAAGGTCATAGGGTATGCATTTTTCCCTAACTCTATAAGTCTACCTTAAGGTTATTTCCTACGAAATCACTAGGATTCATAAACTAACTCAAAGGTTATCTTTGGATGTTTAGACTACAATAACTCTAGGTGATTATAAACTAATGTTCACACAGATTACTTAAGCATTAAAAACACAACGGATGACCTATCGCAATACTAGGTCAATCACAATTAAGATAAGAGACAACCAATCAATATTCAATACCTAGGTTTCATAGATCTAAGCAAACACACAAGTAAATTAGCCGGACATGGAAAACATGCAAGCATACACACAAACAATTGAAGACATAATTGAATTAATGAAGTAAATCACTTATCTTGTTGTAAAATAGGGTATGGAACCCTAAGATACTGCCCAAGACAGCCTATGTTCGGTTTAGGTTTTACTCCACAAAACTACCTCCCTCAAATACTAAAAATTCGAATTCTATAAATAGAGTTACAATATGCGACGGCGTCACTCTTTAATTGTGACACCGTCGGGTCGCCGCCATTAGGGTTTCGTCTTGGCCACGTCAACTCTGTGACGGTGTCACCTTATCCTTGTGACGCCGTTGGCTTCAACCTCTGACACCGTCAGGATCCAAATCTAGGCCGTCTGAGTTGTGACGCCCTATTCTTTTAAACCTGATGCCGTCACTTGTAAAATAGCAATTTTCTCTCTGAGTCGTCTTAAGGTGTGTCGCGACGGCGTTGCAATTAAGCTGTGACGCCGTCCCCTTCAGTTCCAGCAGTTTGAGTGTCTCGATTATTGACTTTGGCTATTTTCTTCGTATATTCGTGCCTTTTCGTCCGAATAAGTGTCATTCCAACAATTTGCCTTCAAGAGACCAAAAAAGTGAAAAGAAACGAAATTAAGTAGTAACGAATGCAAAAGTGATCAATTAAGGGCTTAAATGACCCCTCAAAAGTGTACCTTTAAATCCTTATCAAATATCCCTACACTTGGTATTTTATTTTCCTCAAGCAAATGTGCTTTTAGCCAATTAATTTATAAGTTAGGGGTCATGAAACATTAGTTTAGAACAATTCACAACACATATAAGCCCCGCAAAAGTCATAACAAGCACGGAAATTACATACTAGCACCTCACAAGTGGTGTTTGGATACTCTCATCTCTCGGGTGTATATGAAATATATCAAGTTGGAAATGGAAGATAAACACTCATTAACCGGTCCTAGTACATAAATTACCATAGGTTTGAGACTAAATCAAACCTCCATCGCTTTGGCGTAAGCACCTAGGAAAAACTATCCAAGAGGTCTTTTAAAGGGTTGTAACGTTAGGCTTACGGTAGGGAAACAAAGGGTTTGGTGGGATAGGCGATTTGGTGGTGGCAAGTCAAAAATCTTTATGTTACAAGCATGAGAAGAATGACGTTGCTAAGCCAAGACTCGACACGCTAAACTCTAGATAACTTGAAACAAACAAACATAAATTTAAAGATAGATGTAGGATGGTAGCCCGCATTTTTTTTTGAATCACTATTTTTTTTTCGATTTTTTTTTCATACACTTTTACTCTACCATCCTCTACGATAACATCAAAATAATAGGGATTTATAGGCACATCCCTACACTTGAGTTTTTATTTTCTAACACTAATTTGACCCGAATTGAAAAGATCAAAACTCTTGGAGTACATTATTACGCAAATAAAGGAAATTTGAATTTAACGTTCCTTCCCGTCATTTCATAAAATTTAACTTTTCCCATGAGTCCTAATCGTCCCAAAACTGTTTAGAAAGGATATGACTCGACTTAGCAACTTATGCAAGCAACTAGATAATTGAACTAAGGGTTTAGTATGATAACAATAATGCACTAAAAGTGAGTGCATACAAGGTAGGCTAAGGCGATTTGGGTGTACATTTGGGGGTGGATTGTAAACAATGCTCTTCATTGATATTCCGGAAAACCAAAAAATCACGAGAACCGCGAAAAGGATAGGCTCTGAGGGTTAATTAGGGGTATCGTGTACTAAAGATGAGTACAACGCAAGGGTGTGGGGGAATTACTCAACCGATGTGGAAGAAGTAATTATATTACGGGTATCAAACAAGGGTTATCCTAATGCCTCTTATCATTTAGTTATTCCTAACTACACAAGTGTAGTCTCACTAGCGATCTCAGAATGCATCACAAAACAAGTTCTAGAATCTATTATACTACAGGTACACACTTGAAGCATTAAAGTAGAATGCTTTAATTCCTACAAATCTAAGGGCGATCCTCACATTTTGGGTAGAATTTAAGTGGTAAAGGGTTTTGTGCTAGTCATATAACTTCCTATCCATGAGATGCTTTATTAAGACTAATGGCCCACTCCTACATGTCATAAAAAATTTAAAATTTGGTGCCAAAATTACCCTAACCAATATTTCTCATGGTTTATTACACAAATGAAATTGGACGAGGAAAATAGTCAAGGATAAGCATAGTTTCAAAGTTCCCGTTTTATTTTCCCTCCCTACACTTAAACTAAACATTGTCCCCAATGTTCCCCGAAAGTATCAAAGTTATGATAATGGAAGGTAATTAAAAACGAAAGAAACTAGTACTCCCCTGATTAGCTCGGTAGGATCCGTGTGAAGTAGTGGTTAAATCTTTCTTCAAAAAGAATGTATGCGTGAAAAACTGATTTCAATATTATTTATCTTCTTCTTGATAAATAAAACCTGCACACTTGAAGAAAACAAACGAAACCTTCGCGTAAAATCGGTGGTAACAATATATATATGACTCTACTAAACTAGGATATAATGCTTGTGAAATGGTTGTTTACAGATTTTCTGAAAATTAAGACTTGGAAAATTCCAAAAATTTATAAGTAGCTCAGAAAACGAGAAAAAGTAGTAAGCTGTTTCTACTCCTCCTGACGCCGTCAGGTTATCCTGACAGTCTGGAAAAAATTCTGGAAAATTTATATCTTTAGAATTTGGAAAATTTTCCTGCAAAACATTCATTATGACTCGATACAAGCATTTGACTCGAACCAACACACATGTATATCTTTTCAATAATCGTAATTCTCATGTTCACGCTCTTTTTGAAAACGTGTGTAATCCTCCCTACACTTATCCCTTTTGTAAAATACCTTTATATGTGATTAAGACTAGGTTAAAGACAAAATAAAGCATTTTTACAAATTCAAACATGAGAATAAACAATCAATAAAAGATATATGACACACAAACAAGCAAACAATTAAGTATGGGTTGCCTCCCATGAAGCGCTTTTCTTTATTTATGAGTCTTGTAGCTAGACTCGAAGTCGTGCCTCTACGTACCGATATAAGTAAGCTTATCCTCTAGAATGTCATAAGGATCAAACTTATCATTTAAGTTCCTAGTGGTACGTTTGGTTCGGTATGACTTTTCAAACTTCTCTCCATCGGGGTCATAGATCGTTATCCTAATGTGCCGCTGTCACAATTCTCAATTTCCGGTCATTTCTCAAACTCAATATTCATCATATTAGTTCATGCATGGTTTTGCATTTCACGATAAATATTTATTCACTCAAATCTTTCAAGAAATGTATTTTTATAATTTTTATGACCTAAGTACATTTTATCTTGACCCGTTAAAATTTATTTTTATCTAATGCTACCCTAAATATTCAAATGTGTACACAACTTACCACAAGTCTTCAAGTAACTTACATCTATTTACACTTAAACATATATAATAATAATAAAAAAATAAATCAAAGAAATGACTAACACCCCTTGTCGACACAAGGGGTGAGTCATGTGTGGAGTTGCAAAATATCTACAAGTAAATGCATTATACACTTAAACTAAACACATACACTTCAAGATATTCAAGGTGAAAAACATTTTCCTCTTCCTCTCTTCCTCACAAAACCGGCAATCACAAGGACCAAGGAAGGAATCATCATAAAATTTTCTAAACAAGAATTTAGCACTCTAGTCTCACTCTTTGTTAAGGTTTTGCAATATAAACCTTGGGTGATTAGGAAAATCCTTTGTTCTCATAAACCTCATCAAGTTACTAGTAAGCATTCATATTCATCATAATATTTCATATTCATTGTTATGGTCATTTCATTTTTATTTGAGAAAACATGCAAGTCTCATGAGGTTTATACCACTTTTTCATTGATTTTAAGAGTTATGTATATATAAGTCATCCTATAATTACTCCTTGTTATATATCACTTTTGGTGATGCCTAGGAACCCATGACACCCTAGGAAGGTGTATGGTAGGATTATAATAGCTTTGGAGCTGTTTTGAATGGGTTAGAATAGGTTTGGCGCGAGAAAAACTCATTTTGACACGTTTTAAAAAGGGTCTGTCCATATTTTGAAAATCTGGAAAATCCGACAGTGGGTATAATATTTTGGGCTAGATATTTAGAAAATACACTTTAAAACGAAAACGTGGCCGCTTGAACGGATTAAAACGGAGCTATAATGAAGAAGTTATGAATTTTTCAAGTTGGCGACGAAAACTATAATTTTCTGGAAATTTCAGCATGAAAATGTCACCCTTTACGAGTCAAAAGATGAAACTTAGGTGTTATAAATTATGTCGACTTGTCAAAAATATATTAGTATACTTTGATACGAAATTAAGGACATATAAAACGTAGAAAACGGAATTGTAACGATTAAATTATATACGTTTTCACAAAGTTGCCGTAACTTTATTATATAAGAAAAACTATATTAATTCTAATAGACAAGTATTACGTCAAACTAGTCACCATGTTGGAGGACGTTTTTAACATTAAAGTAGAACTCTTTATAAAGTGATGTCTTCTAGTAAAAGTAAGTTCGCCAAGCATATTTTCCAAAATGTCCGACCGTTTGTCTAGCGGAGTTATAACGAATAATATACGGTCACTTACACTTGGCCGAAAACCACCTTTAAACTATATTTTTCTTTGTGATCGAGACCTCTAGGATGGAAACTTAAATACTAAAACTTTGAGATAATGATACAAGCTTTCCAAAACTGTTGGGTTCGTTTTCTAACACTCGATGTGCACCATTTTGTGACTATCATAGGAGGTTGTTTCAACGTAACTACTTGTAGAGTATTTTTTTTTATATATACGACGGGATGTCATAAACATATATTTTGACGATAAACATTATTTCCAAAACATACAAGTGGTATGGATATCATATGAGTTTGCATGCACGACATTGTTTCACGACTTATATTAGAGCATATCATTTATTTTAGGTCGCGGATAGTTTCCGAGCCTCATTTTCGTGCACTTCATTTTGTTAGCATATCAATCATACTAGGTGAGTTCATACCCCGCTTTTACTCGTTTAAATTCTTATAAACTATTTGGGGCTAGATACATGCTTAGTTATCAAAACATATAAACTCTTTTGCCAAACAACAATACTCATACTTTAGACTTGGTGCGTGAAGTGACTAGACTTAAACAAACATCCCAATATTTATATGTTGGAAGGCCATTTATTTGGATACAGCCCAACGTGAGTCGTTGGAGGAACATCCTAATATTTATATGTTGGAAGGCTATTTTTATGGATACAGCCCAACGTGAGTCGTTGGAGGAACATCCCAACACGAGTTGTTAGAAGACCCTTGTGGTGACACTTATACTTTTAACTACCTTATTGCGCATATTCATGATTGTCATTCTATTTTAGGCAATGGGTTGTGAACACACAGGTTGCAAGTTTTGTATGGGCGGAACTTGGAACTGAGTGGATTTACAATGCCTTTGCTGTGTGAACATTTCTCAAAGTATTTCAGATCATTTATTACAGACTTATGAACTCACCAACCTTTGTGTTGACACTTTTTAGCATGTTTATCTCAGGTAGTAAGGCGATAGCATTTCATGGAGCTTTTGGGTCACATGCATACATTGGAGTCTTGTGCTTTTAACAATTACCATTCGACATGTTTTGTAAACCCTTTATGTATTATCAAACTTTAGGATTTCTTGTTTTGTAAACTTTAACTTATCTAATCGAATGGTAGACTTTTCAAACGTCTCATTATAGAGGTCGTTTTCTTTATCCATACTTTGTGCTATGACGTCATACCCCAATGACACTATCGTTTCGCTGCGATATTTTGGGGGTGTGACAGATTGGTATCAGAGACTTGGTTATAGAGAACTAGGTTGCATTTTAGTTCCTAGACTATAACCGCTTTCACGTCGATCCTTTCTTTTCCTATCGCCTTACACACTTTTCGTGCGCATATGTTTTCTTAAATATTTCTTCTAGAACCACCTCATTGGATAACGTGGTTTCCTTGTACCGATAGGGGAGTCCCAAAATCTAGTTAAGTCATTAAAAATATGGAGCTCAGTAATGAGCACTTATCTAACTTGATCTCGTGACAGTTCTTGTTTGGTGAGACACGAATTCGAGCTAAATAAGTGTTACTATAAAGCTGGATAGATTTGATGATTTTGCCCGAGGATGGGAGTTCTCTTGAGGATACTTTGGGAACTGCTGGCGACCAAACCTCATAGTGACTTTAGCACCTAAAGGAATTTTCTATACACCAAGTGCGACTCTCCATAGATACCTACCCTAAATTCCTCCTCCACCGTTTAGAATCGGATGATAGAATGGCTACCTATTTCAGTAACATCAGTCGCCGAGACATGTATGCTTGGTGGTATGTACACGTGTGAAATGAGGCAATTATAATTATGGTGGCTAACATAATTATAAATGCGTCACAACCCACGTGGACATATGTGACCACGCATACGTAGATCGGTGTGGGCACACCTTAGGAACCAATTTGTGGCGTGGTATTATGTTTGAGGACGTTAAGTATAGACATTGGGAATTCAACAGTTCTTTCCCTTGCAGAGATCATGGAACCAAAGAGGGTAACACGCAGCACTAACCGAGGTGGTGCGGTGCAAAGGGGTGGAAGGACAGGTGAGCGTGGAGGTAGAGAAGGCGGTAGCGACATGGGTAACAATGACAACAACACTGGCGGAAACCCTGATTTTGCCGCCATCATCGCTCAACAACTTCAAATCTTGCTTCCCACTATTGTCACACAAGTTGGAAACCATATGAATAACTCGGGAAACTGCGGGAACGGGAATGGCGACACCAACAATATAGTTGGCAGTAACAACAACAACAACACCACCACCACCAACAACAGAATTGGATGCACATATAAGGAATTTTCGGCATGCAAACCAATGGAGTTTGATGGTATAGGAGGTGCTTTGGCGTATACTCGATGGGTAGAGAAGACAGAGTCAGTGATCGACATCAGCAATTGTGCCACACATCAAAGGGTAAAGTATGCTGCTTGCTTGCTATCAGGAAAGGTATTGACATGGTGGAACACACAACTACAGGCTAGGGGCAGAGAAGCAGCTACAGGTATGACATGGGACGAATTTAAGGCGTTATTGAAAGAGGAGTACTGCCCGGACAATGAAATACAGAAACTGGAAGATGAATTTTATCACCACTCCATGATAGGGGCTGGTCACGCAGCCTACACAGAACGATTTCATGAATTAGCCAGACTAGTTCCTCATCTAGTTACCCCTGAGTCCAAGAGAATCTCGAGGTACATATATGGTCTTGTCCCCGAAATCCGTGGAACTATGAAAACTACTGAGCCGTCTACAATACAAAGTGCAATATTGAGAGCAGGAACCCTAACAGATGAGATGGTCAGAAATGGGACTTTGAAGAGCAGTGACAAGAGGAAAGAATCAAGTGGATCGAATAGACAGATGGATGTGGTAGCAGACAACAAGAGAGCAAGAGTTTTTGTGGCAACTGGTACTGAACAAAGAGAGTATGCGGGTACACATCCCAAATCTGCCAAATGTGCTTATCATCACCCGAAGTCCAAGCCTTGCCGCTTATGTACAATTTGCAATCAGTCAAGCCATTTTTCAAGCCAGTGTAGAGAGCGTGCAAGACCGATAACAACGGTTAACACGGGCAACATGAGGAATAACCAAAGGACTTGCTTTGAGTGCAACAGCCCGAATCACTACCGGAATAATTGTCCTCAGTTGAACATGCCACCGATGCAAGCTAATCTAGCTGTGGCAATTGAAGGAAATAACCCAAACCGTGTACTCAATATCAGTCCACCCCGAGCTCGAGCATTCTATGTAGGAACCGAGGCAGCCCGCAATGCTTAACTGGTACGTTTTCCCTAGACCATTAAGTGATCCACCGTATTATTCAGATTCAGTGAGTCTCATTAGATAAGAAACCTAGACGCGTAAGTTTTGGCATAATCACTTTGACCATACACCTTGATTTCGCGAAACCTAAGGGTAGACCTTTAAGTATCATCGATTGAATCACGAGGACGTGATTCCTCTGACATGGGAAGAATGTCACAATTCTCAATTTCCGGTCATTTCTCAAACTCAATATTCATCATATTAGTTCATGCATGGTTTTGCATTTCACGTTAAACGCATAATTACTTATTAAATAAACGCTATCGCGTAAATAATTATTTTGAACAATTGATCCGATACTTCCAAAATTTATCACGATATATTTTTATACTCATATTAAGTCTATAAAAATATTATTATTAGTTTACCCGGTGTTTTAAATTTATTTCGTATATAAATTGTTATGTTTATATAAATTACGACGGTTTTCTTAAATTCAACCCGATAAATATTTATTCACTCAAATCTTTCAAGAAATGTATTTTTATAATTTTTATGACCTAAATACATTTTATCTTGACCCGTTAAAATTTATTTTTATCTAATGCTACCATAAATATTCAAATGTGTACACAACTTACCACAAGTCTTCAAGTAACTTACATCTATTTACACTTAAACATATATAATAAAAAAAAAAAAAAAATCAAAAAATGACTAACACCCCTTGTCGACACAAGGGGTGAGTCATGTGTGGAGTTGCAAAATATCTACAAGTAAATGCGTTATACACTTAAACTAAACACATACACTTCAAGATAATCAAGGTGAAAAACATTTTCCTCTTCCTCTCTTCCTCACAAAACCGGCAATCACAAGGACCAAGGAAGGAATCATCATAAAATTTTCTAAACAAGAATTTAGCACTCTAGTCTCACTCTTTGTTAAGGTTTTGCAATATAAACCTTGGGTGATTAGGAAAATCCTTTGTTCTCATAAACCTCATCAAGTTACTAGTAAGCATTCATATTCATCATAATATTTCATATTCATTGTTATGGTCATTTCATTTTTATTTGAAAAAACATGCAAGTCTCATGAGGTTTATACCACTTTTTCATTGATTTTAAGAGTTATGTATATATAAGTCATCCTATAATTACTCCTTGTTATATATCACTTTTGGTGATGCCTAGGAACCCATGACACCCTAAGAAGGTGTATGGTAGGATTAGAATAGCTTTGGAGCTGTTTTGAATGGGTTAAAATAGGTTTGGCGCGAGAAAAACTCATTTTGACACGTTTTAAAAAGGGTCTGTCCATATTTTGAAAATCTGGAAAATCCGACAGTGGGTATAATATTTTGGGCTAGATATTTAGAAAATACACTTTAAAACGAAAATGTGGCCGCTTGAACGGATTAAAACGGAGCTATAACGAAGAAGTTATGAATTTTTCAAGTTGGCGACGAAAACTATAATTTTCTGGAAATTTCAGCATGAAAATGTCACCCTTTACGAGTCAAAAAATGAAACTTAGGTGTTATAAATTATGTCGACTTGTCAAAAATATATTAGTATACTTTGATACGAAACTAAGGACATATAAAACGTAGAAAACGGAATTGTAACGATTAAATTATATACGTTTTCACAAAGTTGCCGTAACTTTATTATATAAGAAAAACTATATTAATTCTAATAGACAAGTATTACGTCAAACTAGTCACCATGTTGGAGGACGTTTTTAACATTAAAGTAGAACTCTTTATAAAGTGATGTCTTCTAGTAAAAGTAAGTTCGCCAAGCATATTTTCCAAAATGTCCGACCGTTTGTCTAGCGGAGTTATAACGAATAATATACGGTCACTTACACTTGGCCGAAAACCACCTTTAAACTATATTTTTCTTTGTGATCGAGACCTCTAGGATGGAAACTTAAATACTAAAACTTTGAGATAATGATACAAGCTTTCCAAAACTGTTGGGTTCGTTTTCTAACACTCGATGTGCACCATTTTGTGACTATCATAGGAGGTTGTTTCAACGTAACTACTTGTAGAGTATTTTTTTTATATATACGACGGGATGTCATAAATATATATTTTGACGATAAACATTATTTCCAAAACATACAAGTGGTATGGATATCATATGAGTTTGCATGCACGACATTGTTTCACGACTTATATTAGAGCATATCATTTATTTTAGGTCGCGGATAGTTTCCGAGCCTCATTTTCGTGCACTTCATTTTGTTAGCATATCAATCATACCAGGTGAGTTCATACCCCGCTTTTACTCGTTTAAATTCTTATAAACTATTTGGGGCTAGATACATGCTTAGTTATCAAAACGTATAAACTCTTTTGCCAAACAACAATACTCATACTTTAGACTTGGTGCGTGAAGTGACTAGACTTAAACAAACATCCCAATATTTATATGTTGGAAGGCCATTTATTTGGATACAGCCCAACGTGAGTCGTTGGAGGAACATCCCAATATTTATATGTTGGAAGGCCATTTTTATGGATACAGCCCAACGTGAGTCGTTGGAGGAACATCCCAACACGAGTTGTTAGAAGACCCTTGTGGTGACACTTATACTTTTAACTACCTTATTGCGCATATTCATGATTGTCATTCTATTTTAGGCAATGGGTTGTGAACACACAGGTTGCAAGTTTTGTATGGGCGGAACTTGGAACTGAGTGGATTTACAATGCCTTTGCTGTGTGAACATTTCTCAAAGTATTTCAGATCATTTGTTACAAACTTATGAACTCACCAACCTTTGCGTTGATACTTTTTAGCATGTTTATCTCAGGTAGTAAGGCGATAGCATTTCATGGAGCTTTTGGGTCACATGGCATACATTGGAGTCTTGTGCTTTTAACAATTACCATTCGACATGTTTTGTAAACCCTTTATGTATTATCAAACTTTATGATTTCTTGTTTTGTAAACTTTAACTTATCTAATCGAATGGTAGACTTTTCAAACGTCTCATTATAGAGGTCGTTTTCTTTATCCATACTTTGTGCTATGACGTCATACCCCAATGATACTATCGTTCCGCTGCGATATTTTGGGGGTGTGACAGCCGCTCTCCATTAGCATCACTAGGCGGTCTATCCCAATTCCACTTATGCTTAGGCTTATCGCTATCAACTTTTCGCTTATTTATGACAAGGTTGACGGGCAAGCTTCCTAGGAACTCAGTCATCTTCCTAAATACTAAGGCTTCCTCGAATGAGTTCACTTCCATGTCCCTAGCCAATTCTTTTTCATGGAAAGTCACTTGACTAGCAAAGGCTTCATCTAGATAGAAAGGTCATTGGGGACCTATGAAGTCTTTATTAATCCAAGGTCCATATCTAGATGGTGTTCTATCCAACCTAATCTCATGTGGGATTTCCTCTTCCTTGTAGTAAATATGCATTTTGACATCATAAATTGACCTAACACTCCCTTCTCCTACCACTATTTTGGACATCTTACAATCATGATGGCACTAGCGGTACCTAAGAATCCCCTTCCTACTAGAAATGGGCATGTCGAGTCCTTATTCATGTCTAGCACATGGAAATCCGCCAAAAGAGTCAATTCTTCTACGTGTACTACCAGGTCTTTTATTATCCCTACCGGATATGCAATACTACCGTCCGCTAGACCTAAGATGTTTTTTGTTGGTTCTATCTTACCTAAGTTAAGGCTTCTATGGAGGGACAATGGAACAAGATTGATGCATGATCCTAAGTCGGCTAGAGCATCGAGAGGTTTGGAAGTTCCAAGCTTACACGGAAGAGTGAATAGCCCAGGATCATCTAACTTCTTAGGTAAATTATTTTGCACAAACGCGGACCCATGTTTTCCAAGTTTTAGTTCTCGCTCATATTTTTCTTTCAAAGCATTATAATAAGGTGCATGAGCTAAGACTTCAAGAACCAGTTTTTCTTGATGGAGTTCCTTGTACTCCTCCTCTAGATTAGGTTTTGGGTTCTTGGCTGACGGGTTTCTCAAGAGTAGGTTTTACCAATGGTGCGGGGCTGTGGTACCTCATTTGGGATCGCTTGGAACCCTTGTTGATAGCATTTACCGATTGGACCATTGGGTGTGAGGGGCATGGATGTGCACTCTCCCATGGTGAACAAGAACATGAAGTCGATGAAATCGAACACTCTTTTGGGTTCTTTATAGTATCACTTGGGAGTGCTCCAATTTCCCGGTCGTTGAAGGCTTTTAAGATGGCGTCAAGCTTGTTTGTCATCTCGTCTTGTCGTTGCTTGAAATCAGCTTCAAGCTTAGTCAATCGAGTATCTTAAAATGACATGAATCTAGACGCAATTGCCTCAAGACTAGTGGGGTTCCCGATGTTTGGAGGGTTGAACCTATTAGGTGGACTAGATGAGCTTTGGGGTGGGTTAGAATTTTGGTTCCACTTAAGGTTAGGGTGATTCCTCCATGAGGGATTATAGGAGTTTCCTAAGTTGTTTTATTTGGGCTTTAAAGTGAACCACTTCTCTCCCGCTCCGTCGGTACGCGTGGAGGCGTAGTCCGCAAAAGCTTGTTCGGGGAGTCTTGTGCAATTATGAGTGTCTTGGGGACCACTACACAATTCACAAGGTAGAGTGATTTTGTTCACTTGATGTGAAGACTTAGGATTTTCGTAGGAGCTCATTAGGAATTTAACTTGATCTTCAAGCTCGAGAATCCTACGGTCAGAATATTGTGAGTCAATGGGAGGAAAGGAGATAGCCTTTACGGTTTTGGGCAACTCACGGGGGTCATTACAACTTTCGTTGTCATAGAGAGCAAGGTCCTCTATTATACCCCACGATTCTTTCGCGGTGAGATCACTAAGTTTACCACCGGCCGCTTGGTCAATGGATCGCTTAGTAGGGAAGTTGACATGATCATAAAAGAGTTGGACTTGAAGCCAAAGATCAATGCCGTAAAGATGAAGGAGCAAAGAAGAAGAATGATCTGAAGGCCAGAATTTTGTTACTAATGACTCTTCCTAAAGACTAGATCATTGCTTTCAGCAAGTACAAGACTGCAAAAGAACTTTTTGAAGAGATCTGCTCAGTGTTTGGTGGCAATGATGCTACTAAGAAGACTCAAAAGACATTGTTGAAGCAAAGTTATGAAAACTTCTCTGCTTCAAGCAATGAATCACTTGATAGCATCTTCACCAAGCTACAGAAGATTGTCACACAATTGACTGTGTTTGGGATTGAGGTAGATAAGGAAGACCTCAATCTGAAGTTTCTAAGAAGTTTGCCTTCTGAGTTTCATACAAATGTTACAGTATGGGAAAATAAACCAGAGATTGAAACTATGAAGCGCAATGATCTTTACAACAACTTCAAACTCATTGAACAAAGATTGAAGAAGGCAGGGAAACTTGGTACAAGCTCTAGTAGCTTGGCATTGTTGTCAACCTCTGTTGACAGTGATGATTCTGAAGATGACAATGATGATGATTTTGCCACTGCTGGTTCTACTGTTTCCACTGGTAATGCTAATGTTGCCACTGCAGGTTCAAAGAAGAAGGTTGCTGGTATTGGAGATTCTACCTTTTATGATTTTATATCCACTCAAGTTAATGGCTCTATATTAACTCATGAAGACATAGAGCAAATTGATGAAGATAAATTAGAGGAGATGGATATAAAATGTCAAATAGCTCTTCTTAACATGAGGGCTAGGAAATTCTACATGAAAACTGGCAAGCCAATTCACATAAATGGTAATGAAACTGCATGGTTCGATAAAAAGAAAGTAGAGTGTTTCAACTGTCACAAGTTGGGGCATTTTGCTAGAGAATGCAGAAGACCAAGGAATCAGGACAAAATGTCCACTTGGTACAAGCAAAAGAAAGAACCAATTGTGGAAGAACCAAAGGCAATGTTGCCTATTGATGGTGTGAGCTATGATTGGAGTTTGATGGCTGATGAACAAGAGGAACAACCTTCAGATGCTGCTCTTGTGGCTACATAACATGCTCTCATGGCTTTCTCTGGCTTAGAGGTACAAAAATTTGAAAGTTGTTCTAAAACATGTAGGGCCTCTAGAGAATGTAAAAGGCTTAATGAATTAAATGACAATCAAAGAATAGAGTTGCTTGCTGCGAATTATACTGTGTCAAACCTTAGAAGAGGCATAGCTGTATTAGAAAAACAACTAGAGCATTATAGAGAAAATGAGTCAAAATATAATGATGATATGATTGTTCTTAGAAGAGAGTTAGATCATAAGAATACAGTGAATGAGGCATTAAAAGAAGAGTTTGAAAAACTTAAAAATATAAATAAGAATGTCAATTTAACTGTTGACACCTGTTATTATCAGTCTAAGTCAATTGATAAAATTTAGGATGCTCAAATTAGGAGTAAACTTAAGTCAGGGTATGGGATACAATACTGTTCCTCCACCACTAAGGGGTGTTCCATCACCTCCTAGCATAGATTTGGCTCATACAGGCCTAGAAGAATTTTAGGAACTTGATCGTGAATATGGTCCTCTAAAGAACACATTTGTGAGTACTGAGGAACAGGTTAAGCTTGAATCTGATGTTTTTGAAAGTGCAAGTGACTCATCAGTTGTAGATGAGAATGTTAAAAATAATTTAGAGGCTTCTATCCCAAAAGTTGTTAATACTATTACAGAGGAACCTAGGAAACAAGTTAACAAACCAAGATCAACTGTAAGGTATGCTGAGATGTATAAAAATAAGTCATCAACTCCTAGGGATAACTAGAGGAGTTGGAATCATGTAAAATCTCAACAACTAGGTAGTGATTTTGTGATGTACAATAAAGCATGTTATATCTGTGGTAGCTTTAATCATTTACATGCTAATTGTGACTATCATGTTGGGAGAAGGGAAGTCCATGGGAATAAAAGGGTGGAGTCAAACAAGTTTCAAAACAAAGTACACCCCAATTCACACAGCAAAATGATTCCAAGAGCAGTTCAACTAAGAAGTGGTCTTAAAACTTTTGCCACTGCTAAAACTGTTAATACTGCTCACCCTAAATCACCTGTTGCAAGTGCAAAATCCAAAACAACTTTTGTAAAATCTGCACAAATAGGGAAAAGGTCTTTTACTGATAAAAGGGCTAAATATAACCAATAGTGCGTACCTAAAACTAAACCAGCAGTTAGCACTGCTCAATAAAAAATTTCCCACTGCAAGGGTTGTAAACAAAACCAGGGGTAATATGGGAAATGCTGTGAAGGCCTTCGCACGTTGGGAATAGAAACCTAAAGAAATTACCACTACAACCAATCCCAATGGTGTATCAATGACCTTTGATAGATTTAACTATATTGATACATGAGGCAGATCCAAGTCAGTCATGGCTTGGGTCCCCGAAGGAAACTAACTCCTTTATTATATGTGCAGGAACATCCAAGGACAAAAAGATCATATCAAGGCTACACAGACAGTGGATGTTCAAGGCACATGACTGGCAACAAGTCCTATCTATCAAATTTTGAACATTATTACGGACAATATGTCAGCTTTGGAGGTGGAGTTAATGGAAAAGATACTGGTAAACAACACAAAGCTTTTTGCAGATAAAAGAAGTTAATCACAACCAGTATAATGCAAGGAATTTATAGCAAAATCCATGGTTTTATTATTATTTACCAAGCTGCATCTAAAGATGCAGAGATTACAACCATTGAGCTTACAAACAATAGACTATTCCACAAGACAACTCTCTAACACAACCTACACAGATACAAGCTTCACATTCTACCCCAACCCTACCCCAACCTAACCAGCATCTATTACCTAAGGCTTCATAGGGAAGGCCCACTCTGGCATCACTTTAGGCGCCCTTCGCCTATCAATCACCCTGTATACCTTGGGGCATGCTAGCGCAATCACCTTTCCTCTAACAGGTGGTGATGATGATGAAGGACCCTCTGGTGGTGGTTCTGTCAACAGTGGTAGAGAAGGTGGTGCTTGCATCTCTCCTGATGGAAGGATTGTAGCAAGGGGAGGAACTACAAGGACTCTAAAAGCTGTTTCATCATCTGTGACTTCATATGGAGAAATGTAGCTTGAAATGGAATATGAGTTATCCTCTTTGATGATAGCATCCTGAGGCATTGGTTGGAGTTAGGATAGACCACCAACTGAAGGGGTAGTGCTCATGGCCAAATGAGTTCTCTTTCTTGAAGAAACCTCTTCAAACACCTCTTTCTTTGTTCTACCTGGATTGTTCAAAAAAAAAATACCAAACACTATCATCCCAAATACTATCTAAGAATGAGTTGTTTGATGAGACATTGATAGGGTTTGAATGACTCATGGTTATTTTTGGAGAGAAGTAAGTTTTTGAGAGAGAAATGTTTTTGGAGTATGTGCGATATGAGTGGCTTGTGAGTTATAGGTTCTTTAATACAAGTTAAGTTGGATTTAGTAAGTTAATGTGGGGAAGGTATAAGTTGTTGAGAAGTAAATGAAGTCTTTGAATTTGGTGGCCGGATTAATGACTTGGAGTTGACTTGTTGACTAGGTGGTTTAGTATTGGACTAACCACTGCTAGCAGAAATTCTTTTTAGTCCACTTCTAGTTATTTTCTAACCACTGCTTACCTTAACAATACTTTCAGTGTTTGGTTTATGTTTGTGATATGCAGGTATGAAAGATTATTTGCATACATTGGAGTTGTTGCTGTTTTGTGCTTGCATTCTTGGTCGTCCACTAACTTTTATGCAGTGATTAAGCCTAACAGTGGAAACTATAATGCAAGCAGTGGTAAAAGTTACTCTCACAGTGGAATAATTAAAACAAAGAAACTTCATTGGATTCAAGATAGAGTTCATTACATTCAAAGATAAAGTGCTTACAACCACAATCAAAACACAAAAGTTAACAATCTAACACATCCTACATCCCTACACCCTACACCAGCTATTCCATTGGCTTTTTGCCCTTTCCCTCATAGTCATGCTTGTTCTTGTATGCTCTCTTCCTTTTGTTTTCAAAGGTTGACTGCATTCTTGGACAAGCAAGACCAAGAACTTGTGGAGGAGGCCTTGGTAATCTTGCAGGCTTCTCTAGTATGGATATTTGTTTCATGTTTGAAAGAGCTATTTTCAATGCTTTTATCAGAGCCCTTGGAAACTCCTTGGACAAGGAGTAGGTCTCTTCATCAGCATCATCATCTGATGAACTGGAGTAGAACTCAAGAGAAGGTTCAGGTCTGGCAACTGGTGCAGGATTGTTTGTCTTCTTTGTTGACTTCTTGGAAGAAGTGCTTGCAGCCCATGTTGAAAGTAACCTACCCACCCTAAGGCCTCTGATGATGACTCAGAAGCGATCACAAACTCTGTCTCAGAATAGGAGGAGATGTCAATGACGTTGGAAGGATTGCTCATGGTGATTTTTAGGGATTTTGTGAGTTCGAATGTGTTTTGATAAAGACTATGATGTGCCGAACCTCTTTATATAGGAAAAGTTGATCTTAAGGGTTCTTAAAGGATATATTTATTTTTCCCTATTTTGGTAGGTTGAAGAGTAAATATAGATATTATCAGGTTGACTTTGGGAAGATATTTTTATAGCTTGGTTTAAAGTAACTTTGGTTAAAACAAGTTGGTTATTCCTATTCTTTGAATTATGCTAACACAAGCAGGTACAATAACCAATCTTGGCTGGGAGTTGATCATAAAAGGTGTATAACTAAGATACACAACAAATGGTTGTTGATTCACCATGTCTAATCCACATAAGAATCAACTAGTCCAGAGCAAACGGCTACTGGTAAAGACTTATCAAATCCGTTTATGGTTGATAGTTTACCAAAAACTATATGGTTATCAACTCACCATATTCTTTATGATTAAGAGTTGGCTAGTCCATAGCAAACGGCTCATGGTAAAGATATATCAAATCCGTTGATAGCTGGTAGTTTGCTAAAACCTATGATAAGAGTAGTCCAATTTTCATATGTTTTTCTTTACCACTGCTCTTTGAAAATCTTTGTGAAAAATTACCACTGCTAGTTCACAGTTCCCACCGACAGTGTTATTTTTACCACTGTTGATCTAGCCGTTACAACTGTTGTGCCAGTAACTAATTTTTTACTAGCCGTTGAAGAGAAATTGCTTTCCATATATATAGGGTAAATTTTTAGAAGATTATCTACTTTCCTACTTGTAATTTATCTTCTTAAGATAAATCTTTTCCTTAGATAATCTTTCTTGCTCAAAACTCTTAAACCCTACCATTATATATCTTTCTCTTTCAATTGGCGAGTTATTTATTCAATTCTTACTGACATAATATATTTTTCATCAAAGATTCTATGGCACCTATCACTTTTGCAGATGAGCACAACCAAGTGGCCTGCTTGGAAAAGTCAAACGAGAAGAGTGGCCCTGTTTTTCATCAGATTGTGGACTTTCTAAACACTACCCATATAAGGTATGCTTTACTTCTTAATCCCACAATCTATATCTCTCAAATCAAACAGTTTTGGACTTCTGTTCAGTCCATAACCATTGAAAATAGAGATACACATGAAACAGTGGATGCTCTTAGAGCCACTATGGACGGGGTAACTATTGATGTTACTGAGGCATCCTTGAGGAGAATTCTCCAATTGGATTATCTCAATGGTATCATCACATTACCTATGCCAGAAATTCATACACATCTTTCATCCATGGGGTATGATACCACTGACAAAAAGGCTACTTTCAAAAAGAGTGGTTTCTGTCCTCATTGGAGATTTTTAATTCATACTCTTTTACATTGTCTAAGTCCTAAGAAAACTTCTTATGAACAATTCAGTTCAACAATGGCTTACCATTTGGTTTGTCTAGCCACTGATAGGACTTTTAATTGGTCAAAATATATTTTCACAAGCATGACATGCAATGTAAAGAGTTCAACAAAATTTTTGATGTATCCAAGGTTTGTGCAAGCAGTGTTAAATGAGTTTCTACTGCAACCCCATACAATTGTTTATAAAATCCGTTGCCTTAAGCCTAAAGTTTTTCAAAACATGAATAAGGATGGCAATATGGTTTTTAAACCACTTTTTCCTCAAATGCTTGCAAAGATTTCACAGGTACAGGTTGAAGATGCAACAATCCCAGTTGTATCTCAAAATACACCCACACTCACAGTTCCAAACATTATCTATACTCCACCAGTTACTCACACCTATGAGAGGAGGCAAAAACAGCCAACTCCTCCCATTCCAGCATAGCATGTACCTGATCCTTTTGGTTAAGACATAAGCAGTGGTGGTTCTAGGCTTCACTCTAGTCCAACTAGGGAGGAATCTGAACCAATGCCCTATGATTCACCTCTCCCAACAAGTCACACAGTTGGAAGTGTTAAGGGCAGTGGGCAACAAATGGAATTGATGGAACTTTGTACCACATTAGCAAAGCAGGTTGAATTTCTGGAACAAGACTTGGCAAAACTAAAGAAGCAACATGCCAAGGATATTACACATTTGAAAGAGGAGATTCAGACCTTGAAGGAAGAGTTGCAGGAGTTAAAGCAAAGGAAAACTGCAAAGATAGTGATATCATCTCCATCCTCACCTCATGATGGTGATTCAGAAGCATTTAGTGAAGATTTGGGAAATTCTCCCAAACAGGGGAGGAAAACAGATGCTGAAACCAAGAGGAGGAGAATTGATTTTGGAGATGAAGGTGTTTCAAGTAAAGGTACTGAGGAAGCTCATACTCAAGAAGTTCCTCAACAACAACTAAAGCAAGAAATTTTCAGTACTGCAACCACTGATTTCATTCCCACTGCAGAAGAGGTTACCACTGCTGATCAAGCTATTACCACTGCAGAGGAAGAAATCAAGAAGAAGAAAGGTAAAGCAGTTATGGAGAGCAAAGAGCAAACAAGAAGGAATATTTCAAAGAAAGAACAAGCTCAAATTGCTTTTGATACAGAGGTTGCTAGAAAGATTACTGAAGATGAAGTTGCAGCAAAGAAAAAGCTTGAGGAATTGGAAGTTGCAGACTTCATGGAGGCTAAAAGACTGGATAGAATGGACACCAGTGGTCCAATTGATGTAAATCCAGTTTCCACTGTTCCACCTACAATATTTAGAGAAAAGACTCAAGAGTTTAGCTATGTACCTACAGAATAAGAGATTGAGTTCTTCATTACTAATGATCCAATGATCAAGAAGAAGGCAATTGACCTGGTTGCAGATAAGTCTTTAACTGAAGAACAAAGAACAACACAGTTAAAGGACTTCATTCAAATGAAGAATAATCAAGCACTTCAAGATGCTATTGTTTCAGTCAAGAAGGGTCAAAAGAAACCAAGACAACCAACCAAGGCACATGTTATTTCAACGATGAAAGATTATTGTTGCAAGCTTGATGGCTGGAAAAGACATCAGTTTAAACGTATGCCTGATGATAAAGTTGAAGGTATCTACTACAGAGTTAAAAGGCAAGACCAAGATTTTATTCCAATGGACTCTGAAGAAGAAGAAAAAATGTATCCTAATCTGAAGAGAAAGTCCAAAGATAGTGAATCTCAGACATTTAAGAAGACAAAGTTTGCTGAAGAACAAGAAGTTCCAATTGGGAAATTCACTGAAGAACATTTGACTGAACCACTGCAAGTCAAACATCCTATTATTGATTGGGAGTGTTTACTGCTAGCAATTTTGCTCCAACATGGAAGATTACAAGGCTAGGTGGTGAAACTTCATCATTCATTCAATTTGAAGAACTCATCAAAGCATGTGACAAAGAAGATCTTGATACATTGTGGAGATTAGTTCAAGAAAGGTTTGATGCTAAAGATCTCAAAGATAGGAAGGAAATGCAGTTATGGATTAATCTAAGAAGGCTCTATGAACCAGATACTAATGATGATTTCTGGAAATTCTCATGTTCATGTCCTGGTAAGAAATGGTTTTACTATGATTCATGTGAAGTTCATCATGTTTCTACATCAGATGGAGTGGATGCATTTATGTTTGCTGAGAAAGAATACCCACTCAGAGCTGGAACTCTCACTGTGATGTTGTGTACAACAATAAGAGTTCATGAAGATAATGAGAAGGTCAGAGCATTGTTACTTAGGCTTCAAGATCAATGTTTAAGAGCTATTCAGGAGTTAAGAAGAAAGAGATGTGTCTGAAAGAATTCCCCAAATCCTTACAAATGATGCAGATTGAAGAAACATATTGATTTGTAGAGAAATCATAAGTTTAGGGGAGGATTGTTGGGAATAAAGCTAACAGTTACCACTGATACGCGCATGGTTAACACTGCTAAAGATTACACTAGTAGTGGAAACTCATTACCACTGCCAGTACAAATATTACCACTGCTATTAGGATAATTGTTATGTAGTCGTATATTGATAAGTATAAAAATGATCTCGTGTATATTCTATATTGTTAGGATTATACTTATCTTGTAAAGGACTTTGTAACATATTGGATTTCATAAACACATCATAACATATCAAATGGGGCGTATAGTTTAGAGGTTTTTGAGAGAGAAAGTAGGATGGGAGCCTTTCTAGAGAGAGAAAGTAAAAGAAAAACATGTAAGGTTAGATTAGAATGAAAGGTCCAACCCTCTACCTTTGGAGGTAGAGGGTATTTATAGTTACATAATAAACGTCCTCCTACGGACTGTGGATCAGGCATACAGTGGGTAAAGACCCGTCCTTCCTCCACGGTGATGCTCTAAACTAAACTACGCTACAAACTAACTAATAAACTACTAAATAACGTAACAAACAATATGTCTACGAGCTAACTTATGCTAGATAATATTTGGGGTGACCGATACTTTACTTATGGAATTTCCAATTCCTAACAATCTCCCCTTAAGGGAGGTCACCCCATGTTTTACATTTCGAATCCTAGCATTCTATTATGTCTTCAGTTCTTGAGCTCGTAGACTTTTAATTATTCACTTCCGCAATCTTTGTGCTTAAATAGGGCAACTTCAAAGTCCGATTGGTTAAGTACTTTCAGTGGAGGCCTTTAATCTGATCCACATCTTGATGATCTTCGAGCTTTCATTAAGATCATCAGCCACAGTAAATCTCAGTATCACCCATTGTTGTGATGCCAACATATGTTGTTGTGACAATTGGACCGACATGCTCACATTATGGATCATGATTTTCTTCTTATCAGAGTAGCGGAAGCTTTCGTTGATTCATGATATTGGCAGCAGCGTAGCAGAAGCATGGAGTGAAAATATCAGAGTCATTGATGCACTAATCATGATTTCTTTAGAAGTGAATGTGTTGTGTGAGCATGCGGCTATGGATTGACCGCTTCATTCTAATCAGCTGCAAACGTCGGGCGTACCTGCATAAAACAGTTAGCAATAAAGCGCACGAAAGTGTCTTTGATCACTTTCGTTGAATTGAGGTACACGGCCCACGGTTCCTTGTTGATCAGTACAAGTACTGCCTGCGATCAGGTATAATTCCAAAGAATTTCCTTGACAGGGTTTCGCAGCTGCTCTAGCTGTTCTCAAACCGGAACTTCTCAAAGAAGACAACGTGGAGTGAGTGAACCAGCGAATTGAGATTCACTGATTGATGAAGAGAGATTTGAAAAACAATCGTGTACCACACAATAGAAATTGTTTTTGGAATACAATGAAGGTTTTAATGAAAATCAATTACCAATCATAAACACCTTTTATTTTGAAATATTAGTACACAGTCGATGTGCTAAAGAAAAGAGTTTATTAAGCACCACGATCGGTTTTTCAAAGGTATCCGTCAATCCATGACCTGAACCAGGATTGATTCAAAAGATTGAATCGTCCCATTGTTTCTGTTCAGTTGTCACATGGTTGATCTATTTGATAGATCTCACATGCCACCCACCAGGAGCTTGTTTGATGTTGGCTACAGAAGGCTTTCCATCTTCATTGTGAATATGTTTGCTTATCACTCAGATGTTCTGGCAATACCACAAGGATAATGCGTTATACTCAAGATATAATCTCTCTTTCCACATTGTGTGAAATAGAGAGTCTTCATTGAAAGTGTCTTAATGAGATTTATAGATGATCTCGTGGCTCTAGACTCAATTGTGCATATTTGGTTCCTATGCCGGAGACTAGGGAGAGGGTCTCCTTCTTCAATATCAACAAACTCTAAGAGAAAGTCGATAGATAATGTCGGTTCCCCGTGAGAATGAAACAAGTCCTTTTAAGAGGAACTTGAGTAGCTTGGGAAGTTGTAGTGCAGTGCGTCACTGGGTCCATGACGTCTTGTCTTCAATACCAATGTTACCTTGGTAACCACCAGTAGCATATGAATTGAACCCGGTTTCTGCCCTAAGGTTGAATTATTGGAGGGCTATTTATTTTCACCCTTTTTCACATTCATTTATTTTTCATTTTTCAACCCCTTCAGTGCTTACCGAGACTTCATTACTAGAACCTTGTTGGGTTTATTCCAGTACTAGCTATGTCTCAGTCCGCACTCTTCCCATATGTTAATACAAATAAACCGTAAAAATGTTTATTAATATTTTGCGATCTCTTTGTGTTTTGTTGATAACATATATAATGTTGTCTTAAGTATAATTATAAGGATACATGTTATTTTTGTAAAGCATTTACATATAATCTTTTAAATACAAAAATGTAGTAATTAAGCATTTGTTGTAATAGTTTATTAGGATGGGTAAAAACCATAACCCATGGATCTTAACCCATACCCAAGAAGACTAGATACAATTTATACTTAGATACATTGAATCTAAAGAAAACCCATGGACCAACCCATAACCCATGACCCATAACCAAAAAACCCATGGGCAAAGAGGAGCGATCCACAGATCCCTAGCTTTGTGCTAGCTGGATCCCAAGTGGAAGGGATCCGTGGGATCCGTGAGAACAGTGAGGAAATTTGCCTATAAATAGAGAGCCATTTCTTCATTCTAACTCACCCCTCTTCTTACTAAATCTCTCATACACTCTCATTCTCTTCTAACATATAGATCACTAGATCTAGAGAGTTGTTCTTCTTTTCTTTCTATTTGTGATCCTCATATAGGTCCTTCTCTAAGGCGAGATCACGAGCATTCTACAAGTCATCCAAGCAAGGGGTCCTTGATTGATTTGTCACTCCACAAGATTTCTGTAGCGAAGATCTTGTATTTGATTATTTCACATATTTGTTGTGTAATAGTTGTGTTGGTTTGGTCCACCGTGCTACGGACTCGGTATCTAGCTTTGTACCGGATAAAGTGTAAGCAACGTTGTGAAGGCTTCTCCGCCAAGTGAAGGAGTTTGTTGACATAGGGCTTGAACTCTCGAGTAGGTGACTCGGGGAGTGGAGTAGGGCAAGGAAGGTGTCCTTGTAGTCGAACCACTATAAATCGGTTGTGTCATTTCTATCCCTTATCTTTATTTATTTACTTACATTATCATTAGATCTATACGTTCTCAACATCCATACGATTTCACATAATATCGGATCTAAGTTATTTTAAAACTAACTTAAAATCGGCAAAACTATTCAACCCCCCTTCTAGTTTTCCACACCATATCTCACTTTTCTCCTTTTTTCATCATACCTAAGGACTCTACACTATCTAGTGGATTGTCGCTGGGTAGATCCTGTTAAGAATCGTTGCTCTAGGTTTATTAGACCTTATCTAGGATAATCAATGAAGTACAAATAACAATGAACAATAATAAGATGCACAGCGGAATAAATAAACTATCATTGTTATTACTAAGGTTTCTTCGTCATCATCATGTGTTCTACAAAACACATCTACAGCCCTAATCCTAGACGATCAACTCTAAGATGGTTACAATCTAATAGGGATCCATGATCCTTGAGGCTGACCAACTAGTTGACTAACATAATAGTCTAGGCGTTCATAAACTCACGCCTTAGACACACACACACCTTTGTCTGATGTTTACATTGTTTGACACTTATTAAACCTAATTCCCTATATCTCTTTATATAATAAAGATACTAGGATTACAAATGACTACAAGGGACTAGATAATAAATACTTCTTTGCCAAGTAGGTCCCTTGTCTTTCTTTGTCTTCAATAGTCCTTCATCTTTCATGTACTTTGTCTTATCAACTTTAAATATAGTTCCCAACAATCTTCTCCCATTTGATAATGACAAAACCAAATAAGCACGAACAAGTATGTCATGAAAGATAAATGAACTTCCTCTTAAACATGCAATCACCAAGAATCTTCAAGTTGCAATCTTCTATGTAAATATTCTTCCCCTTTTTGTCATCTTCAATTAGGGGTCATAAGTGAGCAACCTTGATCTTCACACCTATGAATCAATATCATACGTCCAACCCATCCTTCCAATGTTTCAAATTACCCACCATTAAGTTTTCCGCATCTAAAAATGAACTTGAAACAGTAGAAATCAAAATCAGCAGTAGTAATAACAACTAGCAGTTGTAAAAAACCTTCACCTCGAATAATGCATGCAAATGGTTAAACATTTTAACATTAAGCTTCCCCTAAAACCCATATGTTAACCATTTAAAGAATGTAGGCTTTATGTAATGATTACTGATGAAGAAAACCAAGTATAACCAACTTGATGCTGAAGTAGAACAACCCAAACCTGTGTCTTATATCTTGAACTAAAGATGACATCGAACTGTTGGAATCACTCCTAAACAGTATTTCAAGTATTTATATTTCATATGTAATAGGTAGCTTTATTATGGCCTTTATGTTTGTTTAAGGTCTAGCTTATGTAGAAGGCCCATAAGCTTAGGCCCAAGCCCACATAAGAAAGGATGGGAACTAGGAGTGTTGCCCTAGCTTCCCTCCTATAAATACTCTTGTAAACCCTCACTTGAGGGTTGGTTGTTCAAGTTTTTCTCTTTCACATTCACCTACGCATAACCAGTCCATAATATTGTTTGTGTGTGTGTTAGATCTTGTTCAATCGTCTTATCTATTTCTTTATAGCTTGTGTTTGTAAAACTAGTGACCTAACAATGGTATCAATCGCCAAATAGTTGGGTGTACACTTTGTTTTTGAAGTTTTTGGTTTTGGGTCTTACGCGTAAAGATAACGCAATCTTTGGTTCTCTTAAAAACTTGTTTTTTACACTTTTTAATCCAAGATTCTTGTACTTTCAACGATTTCAGGTGTTAAAATACTTGTTTTTGGCAAAAAGTTTCAAACTTTATGCGTGGATCATTGTTTTTGAACTAGTTTTTATTCGTGGGTGTATTTCTACGCATAACTGTTTTGAGGGCTTTGGATCATCAAGTTTCACACTTTTGTGTTATTTTGGTGTTATTGAAGCTATTTCATCACACAAAAACTGGTTTAAAAACATCTTTGGGCAAAATCAAAATTACGAGTAATCCTACGCGTATTGAAACCCTAAAATTACGCGTAAGATTTTCCTTGGTTTGATCTTCATTTTCCTGGTTTATTCCGTGTTTTCTTACTTGGATAAGTCTGAAAATACGTCGACTTTGGACATCTTTTGCACTGTGATAGTGTAAAAGATCATTTGGGCAAAAACCCTAAACTTACGCATAAGCATAAGCTTACGCGTAGAAATCCTACGCATAAGATTCACTTTACGCGTAAACTTAGGTCTACGCATAAGGTAATCCTACGCCTAACTTTCTACGCCTAACTTTTGTCTACGCATAACTTTAGTGTTTTCCCTACTTACGCGTAAGCTAAATCCTACGCGTAACTCCTTATTGTTACGCGTAACTTTTGGTGTTTTTACGCATAAGTGCTACTTGGTTTCTTGTCTTTTCTACGCCTAAGGATACTTCATCAACAAAGGTTCATTCGACTACAAAGATCCAATTTTTACTTCACAAGTTTATCAACATGTCTCAACCACCATACTCTAACTATTTCCCTCACACTTATAATCATCAACAACAACAATAATTAACTCCACAACATCAACAATGGAATCAACAACAAGCAATTTATCAACAACAATTTAATTAGCAACATACTCCACAAATTGGTGCAATTCCACCACCACAAATGGTTCAAACACCGCCAAGTCTTCAAGTTCAACCCTACACAAACGATTTCAATCAACATCCATCAAGGAACACTATGAAGGAACCCACTTGGTTTGCAAAGATGTGTGAAGCTTTAAGCAGCCAACAATCAATTCATGAAGCTGGATCACTTGATAGACCTCCAATGCTCACTCCAGGAAACTACGATCAATGGGTGATAAGGTTCTTTAGGTTTTGTGATCTGAAGAAGCCACATGGAAAGTTCTTAAAAAAGGTTATCTTGGAAGGTCCATTTGAGATGCCTACCGTCATTGTACCCGGAGATCCAACTGCTGTTCCACCAAGAGATGAACAAACCAACATTGCTACTGTTGCAGATCTAAATGCTACAGAACTTCTACACTATGAAGCTGATGAACTTGCAATGGAATACATCCTCTTAGGATTACCAAACCCAATTCTTCGTAGTGTTGATGCTCAAAAGACTGCACTAAAAATGTGGGATCATATTCGTCTTCTTATGGAAGGATCTGTACTCAATCAGGAGGATTTGGAATCCAAAATTTACTTGGCTTATGAACACTTCATGATTAAACCTGGAGAAACACAAGAGTCCTATCATCATTGATTTTCAGACATCATCAATGATTTGGATAAACAAAACATCATCATGCCAAGAATTGCAGTGAATACTAAGTTCTTGAGTAGTCTTGGTCCTGAATGGGAGAAGTATGTCATTTTTCTCCGTCAAGCGAAGAATATGCATCATTCTACTTATGGATTGTTGTACGATTACTTGAAGCCTCATGAAAAGGAAGTTGATCGGGAAAGGATTCTCCGTGCTCAAATTGCTAAACAGTCACATCCGGATAATCAACAACTTGCCTTGTATGCTCAACAGAATTATCCCTCTCAACCAGCAACTCAACCAACTGCTTCAAACACACCTTCACAGCAACAACCTCAACAAAATCAATTGGTTCCATACAACAACAATGGTCAAGCACATGTCAGTGAAGCGAATGAGGAAATCGATCCGTTCGAAGCATTGCAACAAGGATTTGTGATGATTGCTAATGCTTTTGGCCGTTACACCAACAAATCCAACAATCGTATTCGTTCCTCATCTAACACACGGACTCAAGCTGTTGTGAACAATGGACGTGTTGAAGTTCAGAATCGTGAATATGGTCGTCAGATGG
This sequence comes from Chrysanthemum seticuspe, assembly GCA_019973895.1. Classification (NCBI taxonomy): domain Eukaryota; kingdom Viridiplantae; phylum Streptophyta; class Magnoliopsida; order Asterales; family Asteraceae; genus Chrysanthemum; species Chrysanthemum seticuspe. The sequence continues at coordinate 311,818,659 of BPTQ01000008.1, forward strand.
GCGGTGGTCAAGGGTTTAATGCTGTGGGTAGGAATAACAACAGAGCTCAAGTGGTGGAACAGGGAAATGCTCAGAATTGGTTAAATGGTCTTAGATGCTACAACTGCAATGAGAAAGGACACCTGGCTAATGCATGCCCAAAGCCAAGGACTAGGGGCAGTGCTTATTTCAAAGAGGCTTTACTTTTGGCTCTTAAGGATGAAGCTGGTGGATCTCTCACAGACAAAGAACAGAGCTTTATGGCAGATGCAGACTCAGATGATGATATGGAGGACTTGTAGGCCAATGCAGCTGTTATGTTGATGGCTAATATGCATGAGCTGCACATGAGTGATACAGGCCCAGTGTATGACACTGATGGCTTGTCTCAGGTACCCGAACAAACCATCATCATATCTGAACTAATATCTCCGCCAATATCAGAATCCGGCACGGATCAGACTGTTCAAAATGAGTCATCTACATCTCCTTCTGATGATTTTCAAGTTAACCCTGTAGTTACATTTGACGATCAAGATGACCTTATGGTTTCCTTTGATAATCAAATTGACTCCGTGGTTGTACTTGAGGATCTAAAGAATGATCATGTTAATACTCACGTTGAACAAGATGATCTGTTGCCTCATCCAGATTTTGCTCGGTTAATTCAAGACCATAAAATCAAAATGGAGGAATGTTATGCATTAAATCAGTCCTTAAAAAGTAAAAATGCACTGCTAACCAAGGATTTTGAATGCTTACAAATGCAACTCAACTTTTTCAAAACTCAAGAAAACCGTGAAAAAGGTTTTGAAGCCGCTTTTGCAAAATCTCATCAAAACGAAAAATATTTAGAGAGACAGATGCGTGATCTAGCCGCCTCGAAGAATGCTTTGTTGTCTGAATTAGAACAACTGAAACATGAACATAAAAAGCAAATTAACGCTCTCACCTTGGAAAATCAAAAAGCTAAGACTGAGTTGTTAAATTGTCAAAAACAGTTCTCCGCATACAAAAAGCATTCAACGAATCGGGTAGATGACCTTCTTGAAGAAATTATCGGCTTGCAAAACAAACTTAAAGAGTTTAAAACTGTTGTTTACAAACATGGTGAATCAGTAACAACTATTGAAAAGTTTACCTTAAAACCCAATCCAAAAGAATATGGAAAAAATATAGCTGATTACAAACCAAAGCTTTCACTAAAAACATTCAAACCAACTCCTGAAGTTTCCAGTGCAGAATACAAAATTGATAATACTGTTATGAGTGTTGTTGAATATCATCGTCAAGAGGAATTAGATGCAGAAGACGAGAGTCGATCAAAATAAAAAAACGTTGTTTACAACAAACCTTTTAATTATAAAAACGCGGTCACTTTCGTCACACCAACGGATTCTTCTAACACACCAAGGGTTATCATCAAAACACCTGAGTCTTCTAATGTTAATCCCAAAACATATTTTGCACAAACTTATGGTCCTTTACCTTCCATTAGTGAAGTAAACTCAAAACCTGAAAATCGAAAAATTCTTCGATATTTTGACATTTTCATGGCAGACCTCAAAATTTTACAACATGAGATAGAATATCGCTCTGAAATCAAAGTTGAACATTTTCAATCGCCTCTGGCGCGAGAACAAAGAGACATTTTTCAGAAGAATCTTTTACCTAATGTTAAAAACTTGAAAATTTGTGCAATTGCCTGGGAAAAGGATTTTCATAAGGAACTTGGGGTGATGAAAAACGTTTTCGAGAAAACAGAAACATCTATTTCTAACACTAAACGTAAAAAGAAACTTTTGAGAAAAGATGTTGATCGACTCTTGGAAGATGTTATCTGTGCTGATATCCATAATGTTGTGTTATTCTATTCTTTGCCACATGCTTCTGATTATATCTCTGCTGATAATGTTGTAAATGTTGTTACTGTTGAGAACACCGATAATGTGCTTCAGATCGAGTCTTTAAAAGCTGAAAATAAACGATTACTCAATGAAATTTACAATGCAAAACGTCGTCTTCATTGGTGTGAAAAAGATATTCACAATCATCAACTTAGTTTTCAAAAGAAAATCGCTCAGTTGAGTGCAAAATCTTCTGATCCTAAAATTGAGCAACTGGATGATCAAAACGTGTCTTTGAAAAATCAAATCTCAAAATATGAACAAGAACTTTCAAAAGTTAAACAGGAATATGGTGTCATATTTGATTTGCTCAATAAGACTCATCATGAAGCATCAAACGAACTTGATCACTATCTTGCTCACACTAGAGATGTCATGAATTTTGCTGGAAATATTCGTTCTGAAAATCAAGATCTGATTCACACTATCTCTAAGTTACGGGAAATGTTAGGAAAGTATGAACAACTTCCGCCTACTGTGATTAAGAGATTAGCACCAGTCACACTTAGTAATCGTGAACCTAGAATTCCCACTGCCAAATCACAAGTTGCTAATGTGTTTCCCTCTACTGAAATAGGAATAGTTGCATCTTTTCCAAACGTCCGCACTTCACAGCCTAGGAGCACTCAATCGAAGAATAGGAAGTTGCGACCTAAGAAAAGATCAATAAGGAATGCTAAAGTAGAAGAACACCCTAGGACTCTGAATAAAACTCATGTTGCTTCCACTATAGATGTTGCGTCTGGCAAATGTAATACAAATAGTGATGTAACGAATGCTAAACCGTTAAGTACTTTTGATATTCAGTCTGATGCACCTTGTGTTATTTGTCGGAAGAGTATGAATTCTGATTGTCATGACAAATGTGTTGCTAAAGCTATAATCTCTCGATTACGAAATCCTAAGAATCGGAATACCTCTAGGCCCACTAATCATTCTAAGTCTGTGCTTGGTAGACCGTCTTCTTTAGATTCTAAGGCAAACTTTGCTGTCATTGTAGCTTCAGTTTCACCTCCTAAGAATGTAGTACCACCTAGTGCATTCACTAAGACTAAAGCAAAGAGTAGTTATAGATGGCAGAAATGGATATATAACACACTAGGATTTAAATGGATGCCTAAAATTATCAATGTGTGTATGTCTAATATACCTGCTTCGGAACCCTCTAACATTTCGGGTTCCACATCTACTTCTATTCCATCTGTGTCGTCTGTGTGTAATGCAAGTGATACAGATCATTCTCTGGATTGTTGATAGCGGATGTTCCCGACACATGACAGGCAACCTTAAACTGTTATCAAACTTTATTGCAAAGTTCATTGGCACTGTCAGATTCGGGAACGATCACTTCGCAGCTATCATGGGCTACGGAGATTATGTCAATGGGAACATCGAAATCAGCAGGGTTTACTATGTGGAAGGCCTCGGTCACAATCTGTTTTCAGTAGGTCAATTTTGTGATGGAGATTTGGAGGTTGCTTTCCGGGAGAAAACTTGTTTCATTCGTGATCTACAAGGAAATGACCTTATGTCTGGCTCACGTAATTCTAGTCTCTACACTATCTCTATGAAAGACATGGTTGCTTCATCTCCCATCTGCTTACTTTCAAAGGCAACATCCACAAAATCCTGGCTATGGCACCGTCGTCTCTCACATCTAAACTTTCAAACCATCACCAACCTTGCTCGACACAAACTAGTTGAAGGTCTCCCACGATTCCGATATTCAAAAGATCACCTTTGCTCAGCCTGTGAACAAGGGAAAAGCACTTGTGCTCATTTTCCTTCAAAGGTGGAACACAGCTCTCAGCATGTGCTACATCTTCTTCACATGGATTTGTGTGGCCCGATGCGCATGCAAACAATCAATGGCAAACGCTACATCTTAGTAATTGTTGATGACTACTCACGATGGACTTGGGTCTACTTTCTTCGTAGCAAAGACCAAGCTCCACAAATGATCATCACCTTTCTCACAAAAATACAGGTTCAGCTCCACAACACCGTCAGGCTAATTCGGACAGACAAAGGAACTGAATTTGTTAACCAAACCCTTCGTGAATTTTATGAGAAAGTAGGAATTCAGCATCAAACATCTATTGCACGTACACCTGAACAAAACGGAGTTGTTGAAAGACGAAACCGAACGTTAGTGGAAGCTGCAAGAACAATGTTAATCAATGCTAAACTTCCAGATTACTTATGGGCAGAAGCTGTATCTACTGCATGCTATACTCAAAACCGCTCTATGATCACAAAATGCCACAACAAAACACCTTTCGAGCTTGTCCACAACGATAAACCGAATCTTAAACACTTTCATGTATTTGGATCCCTTTGCTATCCAAATAATGATCGTGATGACTTTGGAAAGCTCAAAGCCAAAGCCGACATTGGAGTCTTTATTGGATATTGTGAGAATTCTAAAGGTTACCGGATCTGGAATCGTCGTACAAAACAGGTGATGGAAACGATTCATGCTCATTTTGATGAACTCACGGAAATGGCTTCTGAGTATAACAGCTTAGAACCCGGTCACAACCGCTTAAACTTCCCTCAACCCCCATCATCAGCTGAACAAAGCCCCCAGCTCACTCGTCAACAAATGGAAAGGTTATTTGCTCCTCTGTTCAGTGACGATATTGATGAACGTGCTCCAGGTGTATCCGCTGTTTCCGCTGCACAACCTGATAATATTCCTATACCTGATACACCTGCTACAACAACTACTGTTGAAGATGCACCTACACCAGTTGACTCCAACACAACAGTTGAACACACCGCTTCCAACAATGATGAACCAGCTGATGATATTCTCAATGAAGTACCCCCACCTGCAGATTTTGATCCAAATGCGTTTTTCAACCCGTTTGCCAATGAGACTGCTGCACCAGATATCGCAGAATCTTCAACAAACCATTTGAACCCTCAGAATCTGCACAATGTATACCAACATCAACCCTCTACACATAAATGGAAAAAAGACCATCCTCTGGCTAACATTATTGGCAACCCGAATCAACCAGTCGTTACGAGACAACGTCTTCACACAGACGGTGAACATTGCATTTATGCACTCACTGTCTGCCAATCTGAGCCTAAAAATATTAAAGACGCAATGACAAAAGACAACTGGATTGAATCCATGCAGGAAGAACTCAACCAATTCAAACGTCTTGAAGTATGGGAACTGGTTGAAAGACCAACAGGGGTCTACGTCATTGGTCTAAAATGGATTTGGAAAAACAAATTGGATGCTGAAGGGAACGTCATCCGAAGCAAGTCACGTCTAGTTGCTAAGGGTTATCGTCAGGAAGAGGGAATAGACTTTGAAGAATCTTTTGCTCCGGTTGCTCGTCTTGAGGCTGTTCGGATATTTCTCGCGTTCGCAGCTCATATGAATATGACGGTCTATCAAATGGATGTCAAAACGGCGTTTCTCAATGGACAACTTAAAGAAACGGTCTATGTCAGCTAACCAGATGGATTCGTTGATCCTGAGTTCCTGAACCATGTCTACAAACTGAACAAAGCTCTTTATGGTCTCAAACAAGCCCCACGGGCATGGTACGATAAGCTATCATCTTTCCTCATTGCCAATAATTTCACCAAAGGATCGGTTGACCCAACTCTTTTTATACAATATCACGGGGCACATATCTTAATTGTTCAAATTTACGTGGATGACATCATTTTTGGGTCTACACATAAAAAGTTTTCAATCGCTTTTGCAAAACTAATGAAGAAAAATTTTGAAATGTCCATGATGGGTGAACTTACGTTCTTTCTAGGACTGCAAGTTCATCAATCACCCCGTGGTATTTTCTTAAGTCAGTCGAAATATGCCCTTGAACTGTTAAACAAATTTGGAATGACAACCTGTGACACTTATACCACACCAATGGCTCATACCAAGAAGTTAGATGCTGATTTACATGGGAAATTAGTTGACCCTACCAAATACCGAAGTATTATTGGGTCTCTCATGTATCTAACAGCTAGCAGACCTGATATTGTCTTTGCCGTTTATCTATGCTCCCGTTATCAGTCGCGACCAACTGAAACCCACCTCTCTGAGGCTAAAAGAATCCTCCGATACATCAAGTGAACCATTAACTTGGGGATCTGGTATCCGAAAGATTCTTGTTTTGAACTAATCGCTTTTTCAGACGCTGATCACGCAGGATGCTTAGACTCAAGGAAAAGTACTTCAGGCACTCTACAATTTCTCGGTGATAAACTGGTGTCTTGGCAATCAAAGAAGCAGGATTGTACATCGCTGTCATCAACCGAAGCAGAATATGTAGCCATGTCCGCGTGTTGTGCTCAAGTCATCTGGATGAGAACACAACTCAAAGACTATGGTTACGTATTTGACAGAATCCCGATGTACTGCGACAATCGGAGTGCCATTGCAATCTCGTGCAACTCAGTTCAGCACTCGAAATCAAAGCACATCGATCTACGCTATCATTTCATCAAGGACCACGTGGAACAGGGTACCGTTGAATTATACTTTGTGGGTACAGAATACCAATTGGCAGATCTTCTCACCAAAGCCTTGCCTCCCGCTAGGTTTTATGAGTTGGTCCACCGGATTGGTATGAGGTGTTTGACTCAAGAGGAATTGGATGACCTCTTAAAACAGTCTTAAAAACCTGTCAAACACCAAAACATCTTTTGTAAATAATTTTTCAAAAACAAAATACAAAAATATAAAATCTTATAAAACAACAAAAATATTCTTCTAATCTATAATTTTTCAACATGGCAAGTACATTTATTCCTTCAACACTATAATCTTTCAAAATTCAGTAATTTTAACGATCAAGTGTTGAGGGGGAGAAAATCTTTACTTAACTGTTTCAAAACATCTGTGTACTTGCATGTTACCATATCTCGGTTGTTTCATTTTACAAAGGTGGTGAATTTTTCTGGTTAAATGACACTCCTCGGACTAAATTTATAACCTTTCATTATTTCTTAAGTCGAGGGGGAGTGTCGTCAAGTTTCTTTCCTAAAAAATCTTTGTTTGGTAACATAAATGGAAGATAAATGGCTTTGTTTGATAATGGAAAAGGTGGAGGGACCAAAACTGTCAAAACCTTAAAGATATTTTGAATAAAAATAACCTCCACCTAACATTTCTCTTCTCATTTATTACTCAAAACCTAAAACATCCTACGCCTAAGAATCGTTCGTCAAAACCGTGTTTAAGATCGTCAATTTGTAAGTGATTTCATGTTCCTAACAAGATTTTAAACAATGGTTTTAAATTTTACACGAATCCAACGGCTAAAACATCGTGTAATCTTGATTTAGTGGTCTACGCGTAAACGTATGAACACCCAATCAAGAATGGGTGTTTGTGGTTAAAAAGAATGTGTCAAAATGTTTTAACAACATCTATGATATCGTTTCTAAGCTCAAAACACACTCAGAAACACGTTGTAATGGTTAGGGTTTATGAGTCGAATTTGGGTGTTTTCAAATGAGAAGTGTTTTGGTCAAAAAGGTTGTTGTGCAATGTTTATTTGATGATAAATTGATGATTTCCATGCTCTACAACCACCCAGAAACACTAATTGTGTCAGAATTAGAAACTAGGGTTTAAGGTTCTCGAGTTTGGGTATTTTTGATTCACTGCAAACTAAGTGTTAAAACTTGGTCAATATACTCTCACAACATCTATGACATACCAGATAAACTTTGGTGCAAATTCTATGGCTAAAATTCATACGCGTAGATTTAGGGTTTTAAAACTACGCGTAAGGATTTCTACGCATAACTGTTTGACATGTGTTCTTGCCATAAATTGCTGTTAAAATGATTTTTTGTGATAATGTTAATGATTTGATGAACTTATTTCAGGATTTGTTACGCTTAAAATTCAGAACAAAGGTCATTTACATTTCTACGCATAAGGATTACCCTACGCGTAGTCAGTTATGCCTACGCGTAAGGTTCTACAGTGGGACTACGCGTATCCTGTGAAGGATATGCGTAAACAGTGCCTCTACGCATAAGGTCTACTCTTACGAGTAAACCTTACGCGTAAGGTTTTTATACGCCTACGCATAAGATCTACGCGTAAGGTCCCCTTTTCCTACGCGTAACTTTTTCTACGCGTAAGATAGGATCCTACGCGTAAGCTTATAACTACGCGTATAAAACACTTGCTTACGCATAACTTTGTCATTGCTACGCATAAGCCTGGATGGACCTTCATTATGAATTGTTACGTGTACAAACTTGTTAATAAACTTATCATATCATCACGAATCCAATAATATCACTAATAAACTTAATCGTTTGATATGTTGTGAACAATAAGTGATAACATAAACTTTAAAACTTAAAGTTAACTAACTCACGAAACATTTCACGACGTCATTAGACTATTGGACAAACAAGTGACTTAGGACTCGTAACAATCATTATCACTGTACATTCAATAACTAGACAATAAAACCTTCTGTTGACTAACATTATGTCTGTTGATATGTTGGTTCTTTTGGCTAATGTTATTTCAGATCACGACATGGCTGAACAAATGAATGTGGATGCATCTGAAGTTCTCTCCATTGCTGATATCTATCCTTATGGCTATCCAATGAAGATAGGAAAGAATAATCTCTGTGTTGACTTTGACACCCTCACTTGCTCAGAATCTTCGTGTTTAATTGCTATTGACATTCTGAGGACTCATCCGTATCAGAATATGCTCACCCACTCTGCAACTGTTCCTGAGATCTATATCCAACAGTTCTGGAACACTATGGAAAGGGTCAAAGGACGGACTGCTGTGACGGTGACTCTGAATCACAAACAAGTCACCATTACACCTGCAGACTTAAGGGTTGTTCTCCTAATTCCTGAAGTCGATCCAACCAAACTATATGCCACACCTGTTGAAGAGCTCACTCTCCAATTCTTAATCGATATCGGTTATGACGAGGCTACAAGAGTAATCACCAAGCATTCTCACATAGAGCTTAAGAGTATTCCTCAACCCTGGAGAACTCTCTACATGATTATCACCAAGTCTGTTTCTGGTCGTGACAGTGGCTATGAGCATCCTAAGCTCATGGAACTGCAAATATTTTGGGCACTGGTCAACTTGAAACACATCGCTATCGAAGCTCTGATTTGGGATGACATGATGTCATTTCTCAACAAGCTTGGATCAAAGATTCCCTACATCAGATTTACTAAACTGTTGATCCAGAGAGCACTTGGACTTCATCCTGATATTCCCAAGAGGCTCAATGACCCCGGCAATCACGATATGTTGACGAAACCTATTCTATCTGTCAGAATCAAGGAATCGTCTACAAAGAAACAAGATGCTGTGTTGCCAGATTTCCTTCTAACTGAAGATGTCAGAAAACTCGAAACGTACAAAAGGTATCTGGAAGCAGTTAGACAAGGAAAAGTTGGTCATCTCGACGAAAAATCTTCTGGAACACCTGTAAGGAGAACCAGAAGAGGAAGTGCAGGAAGCGCAACAAGTACTGTGAGTCAAAGGAAGTTTCCTAAAAGGAATCCTCCTTCTAAAAGGATTGTTCCCGTAAAGGAAGCCGAACCCATTAACACGCTTGAACCACAAAGAAAGCTTATGGACGAGAGCTCTGAAGATACTGATACAGATGAAGAGGTTCATTACTCTGCAACTGCAACCGAAGCACCTGCCTCAGTAGCAAAACCTCCAAGTCCTCCAGCTGTCCAAGGAAAAGGGAAGACTCCAGCAATTGTACCCTACAATGAGAGCTCTGAAGAAGAAGAAGAGCAACTGGATAAATCATACAGGAAGAAGTTTATAATCGTCAGACACCTTCCAAAAGCTGAAGAATTTGCTAAAGATCAAATGGGTGGCCCCGGAGGATCAAGTGGTGCTGCCCACTCCTCTCCAGATCCTGATGCGGTTAATCGACCCGATAAGGGATCTGGTGCCACAACTCTTTTGCAACAACAAAAGCTTGTGGAGGATACTATCGAATATGATTTTGAGAAACCGAAAACTGAGAAGTCTGAGAAAGATAAAGATGATGATTATGACAAGTTGCTTCTGGGAAGTCCCACACATTCACAGAAGGAAGCTTCTGAACCGCCTAAGGACCCCGAACCTCCTTATGTCTCCTCATCATCAGACTCTTCATCTCATTCATCACCACCACCATCAAAGAAGTCAACCAGATCATCATCCAAATCTGTGAACAAACCACCTCGCTCTTGGATTTCTCAGACTCATGAAAGAATTGTGAAAGCTGTCCAACAAGTCAAAAGAAGGACATACTTTATAGAAAACTGAATTGGTTTGCTGACCAAATACAGTACTTAAATGATGAGAAAGACAAGATGCAGAATGAAAGGGAATTTGTTCATAAGTTCATTGTTAGGAATTAGAAAATTCCATAGTGAAGAGTCGGTCACCCCTAATATTATCTAGCATAAGTTAGCTCGTAGACATATCGTTATTTACGTTTTTATGTAGTTAATTAGTTACTCAGTAGCGTAAAATAGTTTAGTGCAACACCGTGGAGGAAGGACGGGTCTTTACCCACTGTATCCCTGATCCACAGGCCGATAGGAGGTCGTGTATTGTGTAAGTATAAATACCCCTTCCATCCATGGAAGGGGTGGTGCTTTCAATCTAATATTCTACATTTTGTGAAGTAACTCTCTACCAAGAAAACACCCAACTCTCTAACTTTCTCTCTCTAATGGAAAACATGTATTTTGATCTCCCAAGACCACCCAAATCATCAACACAATAAAAATAACGATCCTACAATTGGTACCAGAGCCAAGGTTGTGGTGTTGTGTTGATTTGTTGTGGTTTTTGTATCTTGGAAAAACTGTTTTGTGGGTTTATTGGCTGGAAAATCGTTTCAGTTTATTATGTTTGGTAAACAGCTTTTACAAGTTTTGTATCCTCTTTGGTCAAAATATTCATGTGGTCTATTGGTTGCTAACATCTTTGTTATATCTGGTTTTATGTGTCAAGCTTTTGTCCAAAGTATTGTTTGTTAACATCTTTGTTATATTAGTTTTTATGTGTCAAGCTTTTGTCCAAAGTGTCACGTTAATATCAACAGTTTTTGTGAAGTCAATGGGTCATCTAGTCACTCTTTTTGGTCAAACTGGGTCATAATGGGCATTATAAGATGCAGTTTTATGCTATTTTCTGAGTTCTTCTGGGTTCCCTTGAATATGGTCGGAATAATGAACGGAAAACTCATCTACTAAATTTCAAAAATCATCCTAGCGACTTGTTATTTAACAAGTGGTAGCGAGCTAGCTTAGCGACTTGGCTAGCAACTTGGCTAGCAACTTGGCTAGCGAGTTGGCTAGCGAGTTGGCTAGCGAGTTGGCTAGCGAGTTGACTAGCGAGTTGGCTAGCGAGTTGACTCAAGACCATTGTCACTAGCGACTTGACCGTGTGACAGAAATGATGAAGAAGAAGACTATGACTTGACCATGAAAACCAAACTACAAGATTCTTATGCGACCCGTGAACCTTTCATTTGACTCAACCACAAATGACCATAAACCATTCATCACGACTTCAGGATTATTTCACCATCATCAGTCCATAAACAGATCCGAAACTAATCTCATCTCCAACATCTAATCCCAAAATCTATCCTAACCTCCTTCTATATCATTCTAACAAGACTCAAAAATGATATATCAAGAACGGATCTCAGATTCATGTTCAATAATTTTTGCAACCTTTTTCCAAGATTGTTTGAATTGAACAATTATCCTCACCAATCCATAACTATATTCGAACTTTAAAGAGACAATATAACAAATTTGTTATTTGTTCTTCTGTGGTTCGTTCAATATCAGGAACAAAACAAAATTTAATTTCACACAATATAAAACCTACCTTAGACCCTATAAAGATCTGGAAGCCGGTTTTTAACTTAACCATCCTTGTGGCATACGTCTTTGGTACGTTTAAAGGTCCTCGAGCCATCCCTGTGGCGAGGCCTTGTGTAAGTTGTTGCTGCATATTGTGACCATTAATAGACGAGGCCTTGGTCTACGAAGATAAAGTGATAAGGTGGTAGGCTGATATAAGATGACTGTTATATGATTTTAAGATGGAGATGCGATTTAATTATGTGAGATGGTGATGAGGATTTTTTTTAATTTGAGTAGCAGGTTTGAGAGAAGATGGTTAGGAGGGGGGCGGATGAATAATACGTGGGATTAGGGTTTCAAAGAGAGTTGTGGCTTTTTTATATCCGTGTAATTAGGGCTTGTGGCTTTTGTGATACTATTTTGTGTATGGGCTTGATGCAGATATGGATATCATTTCATTTAATTGGTCATGGGCTTCAATCAAAAGAATATGGGAAGTTAATGGACCTTGCAAAAATCCGTCTATTGGCCAAGACTTAAGTCGCTTGGTCTAATAATTTTTGGACTTGAATGTGTTTTGTTATCCGAATATCTTCTAAGTAAAACCATATATTGGATACAATTTTTGTTACATTAATTGAAAAACAATGATATTTTGGTCTACAATTTTCACGGGAGGATTACATAAGAACACGGCTTGAGCTTAATGTTTGAGAAAAGAAATTTATCACAACGGGAGTATATGTGATTGATATACAAGTTCGCTTGAACATTGGGCCATGAAGCTTGGATTTGAATGACGGTCAGATGGGCTTCTCAATTTGAGATCTAATTTTTGTGAATTAATGATGAGATTGGTTGATAAGATTTGTCTATATGATTTGGAGTGATGATGAGATTCAATGGGTTATGAGGTTTGGTACTTTGGTTTATACGTTTTCACGAAGAATATTTTGTTACGGCTTGTGTTGATATTTGAACAAGGTTGACTTCGGGGTTGCTTATATTTGGTATTTCATATTTGGATTTGAAGTTAGGCTTTCCGGGTGTGTTTACTTATTTCGTCTTCTTTCTTTCTACCCTTCTGCGAAGATGACTTGTTTGGGCGTTTATTGAGGGTGATAAAGACTTGGCTATTTAATTACGGTTGTGATTCTTTCTCGTTTAACCTACAACGTAACTATCACTTCGGTGTCTCACTCAGTTGAGAATGTCAAGAGGTTTTGTACATTGGGTACACCGTTTCTTTTTCACAAGGATTAGTACAAGTTTAAGTAACAATTCTGGGGAACTCTACTTCATGATCAAGTTTGACATATCGGATTTACTTCACCAAGTGGTCACAGCTACTGCCGACAGAATGCGTGAATGATGTGTTTACCAAAGTGTTGATTGGATGGTTGATGATGTTGGATAATGAACCATTGATGAACCGCTGCATGTTCCCCTAAAACAGATATTCACTGAAACCAAAGTTGTCGTAACACATTCAAGCTGACATTGTTTACGGTTTTGTCTTGATTTTGTAAAATCCCGCGAAAGAACCTATTTCTCGGTTTAAATCATAGACTTGTAAAATCCCGTGACAATGGAAACATCCTGGTATTTGTAAAGTGCATTTCCGGATCTATCTTACGGTTTATTCTTGGTTTTGTAAAATCCCGCGAAAGAAACTATTTCTCGGTTTAAACCATAGAGTTGTAAAATCCCGTAATGATGGAACCATCTTGGAGAAGAGAAAGTGTAAATTTGGATCTTACTTGATGCTGATGCTACGGTTTCTGCTTCAAAGAAGGGATAAAAGGGTGTACTTCATGAATTGGGTGTGTGTTTGGGTTGTCTTCATGGCAGTTTGGTTATTATATGGTTTTAAGGGGTTACGTGCTTTTAACCATGATCGGGATGAAACCATTATCAAAGTTCATTTAAATATCAAAGAAGGCTAGATTTGAGCAGTTCAGAAGATGTGACAACGGGGTTAATTCACTATTATTTATTTGAGGTTGAAGTGAAATATCACGAGCAAGTGTACTTAGTATCTGAAGGTATCGGGGATGGTTGGATGAAGATTCTTCGAGATCCTTGTTCGAGCTAATTATCAAAATTGAAGACTTGGAAATCTAGTTATTGTTGGGTGACTTTTACCTCTTCTTTTACCACTTGGGGGAATTGGGCTCTTATCACCTCAAAATAACTATCACTTAAAGGAGTTACGTTGTAGTGCTCAGTGTCACATTCAATTGTGGATTTTCAAGAGGTGATGTACGTCTTATACTTGATGGTTGGTTGGATGAAGAGTATAGAGTACTTAGAGATTCAATGGAGCATGAAGTCTCGGCACCGTTCTTTGTTACATAAGTGCAAGTTTAAGTCACGAGTTCGGGGTTAGTTTACTTCAGGGTCAAATTCATCATATTGTGTTATCTCCATCAGCTGTCACTACAAAGAGCCTACTGAATGATAATGGTGGTTGATTACATGTTTTGCTAAGAGAGCTGAAAAGAGAGAGATTATGACGTCTGTTCACTTCAGTTCAGGCCTCGTACTCCAAAGAAAAGAAATGTGTACGTTTCAGTGCGCATTATCTTCCAAAGAAGAGAAATCTTCTTATGACGTTTGAACACATCAGTTCAGGCCTCGTTCTTAAAGAAAAGAAAAGTGTACGTGTCAGTGCGCTTTATCTTCTGAATAAGAGAAATCTTCTCTATTATGACCATTCTCATCAACATGCTTCATACTTGTTCCATGCGCTTCAGTAATAAAGTGAACCGGGCTACCACTGATTGTTTTTCTCATTCCACTTGCTCGATTATAATGAAGATGGCGACATCATGTGCTTATTTTGCGGAAGAGAAGTGTGAATAGAACATTCGGATGATTTTCACTTATTTAATCAAGAATGGCAACTCCGTATGCAATTCTTGAGGGGGAGAAGAAGTGTGAAATTACTGCATGGTTGATTGATTTCTGAGAATAAATGGTCAAACGGCTCCAAACTCATGTAAGAACCGATCTTCTTCTTATCGGGTCATCGTTACATGGAGTTTCTTCTATGAGCCATTAGTTGACATCTTCACAAGCTGATATGAGTTTATTGACAAAGTGCTTCCGGTTAATGCTTCACGTGCACATCAACATGATGATTCCGAACAACCTTCTGTTCTTGTTTGATGTGATTGTTTGCTTGGTATTACCATTTTGTGTGTTCGTTGCGGCCTGATTGCTGATTTCCTTGATGAACATCTTTCTGTTCCTGTTTGATTGGGAGGGATTTTAGTTAAGGGGATTTGCAAGATGTAAGTTGATTGGGATGCTTTTGGTGATGTTCTTGTTTTTGGTGAGTTGAAGATGTTGACTTTCTATTCCCCAACTGGACAATCTTGAAGAAGGTCGAGTCTACAGTCAGTTCTACATTTTCTGATACATGTTAGAAGACTAAAGACAAGTTGCATTTAACGATCTAAAGACTTCTTCTTAATCTGGGCATTTATCAAACAGATTGTCGGTTTAGGGGAGAGCACTAATTGGGAGTGTGGTATATGTCAGATTCAATCCCCAATTAGACTTGCTCATATTCTGTAGCAGTGACTCCTCGAGACGTTGTTATTGACTAATTCTCGTATTGGACATTTGACTCAAGTTGATTACTTCGGAGTTAATCATTTATCACTTATTTGAGATTGAAGTTGATTTTCACAAAGGCGTGTTCTTATTTGATAGCTTGCTCGGGCTTAATAATTTGAGTTGAAGACTTGGTTTATCTAGTTACCAGCAGTCGAGGTGGATGGTTGAAGACCTGGTTAACTATCACTATTAGGAGTTACTTTGTTTTACTCAGTGTCACACGCATATGACAGTGTGGATAATCTCAAGAGGTGTTAATGTCTCATACTTTGTCTGGGTAGTGAGTACTTAGAGATTTGCTTGAAGCATAAATTCTCGACACCGTTCTTCCATCATTAGGTGCAAGCTTAAGACACAAATGTGAGGAAGTTGACTTCAGTTTCAAGTATGGTATATCGGGTTTTTCTTCTTCAGTCGTCACTTCAAATTGTCTACATAAGGGTTGATAAAAATGGTCAGAGAGAGTCTTCAACAAGTTGATTCTCACAAGATTACATGTGTTCTTCTCAACAAATTTCTAGTATACGGGCTTACAATGAGTTGCTGATTCTGAAGTGTCATAACCAGCAAGGAGAAAGGAGACTCACATATAAACACAAAGCGAGTAAACTTGATGAACTTAATTCTTCTAAGTAACTGAAGATATCCCGGGAAAACAATTGTCATGACCGCAGAGAAACTCAAGGTTTTACTCATCAAGGCTTCTTGTGTTATTATTCCAACTACGTGGGGGAAGTGATGTTAGAGAAAGTTTCTGAAGATAACAGAGGTATACTAGTATGTGGTGATTTCGATGGTGTCGCAATGATCAGGGGAGAGTGAATGTGTACATTGGGGATGCTCAGCTGTTTCACTTGAGTGCTTAATCAGTGATTCAGAGATATAATCACTTATTCCGGTGTTGACATCCGCAGAGATTGTCACCCGCAGAGATAATCAGTGACTTGGCCTGCTTCTTCAATGTTATCAGTTATTCATTCCTTGTGTATTGGTATACTTCGGATACTTGAGCTTCATACACATTCATCAGGGACGAAAGATGTGAACATAGGGGAGGTGTTCTACATTACCCTCTTGATGTGTATTCGGGAGAGCTCTTGGATATTGGTGTACTTCGGGTTCTTGAGCTTCATACACGTTCATCTCGGAAGAAAAATGTGAACATGGGAAGGTGTTCTTCATTCCCCTCATGAAGTGTATTCGGGAGAGTTCTTGAGCATTATACTAAGAGACGGACTGCATCAATTCAACTACTTGGGGGAATTGTTCTCTTGACACCTTTTTTTATATGGATTGCTTCGGACCTCAGTGGAAAAGAAATTTGAGAAGATTATTTAAGTGTGGGATGAAACGTTGCTGTTCTTATGGATGATATAACCCCGAACGGAG